>JAEAOA010001967.1:0-217500 GCA_016746295.1 Potamilus streckersoni
ATTGTTTAGTCTCGGTTAAGTTCTAGGACAATTTCGTCATTTTAGCGTTACTTTTAGTCACATCCATTTTGGTGTTAGTCTTTTCCTTGATTAAAACTATTTATAGCATCATTATAAATATGCAAATTTATGAACACCATCAACATATTTCAAGTCTATGTAATGCTTTATATATAACTCTAGGTTTTATAGTAATATAGGTCGGTTTCTATGTCTCTATTTTATAGGTCCCTCCCTAGAGTCGTAGTGCTAGCTGCGCGTATTTAGGACAACTAGGTCAGCTCCTTGCTACATTGTTACCAAGTGTTTAGTACCGTGACGTCATGCCACCTGGGACCATTTCTCTTGTCGCTATACAGTCCCAGAGTGTGCTAATACAAAATTCCCCTTGACGCTATATTACCCCACGCTGTGCCATTTGTCGCCAAAAATCTTGACGCTATATCGTCCCAGGCCATATTTTAATGATAACTCCCATTGACGCCAAATCGTCCCCTATTACTACTGTTATACTACCTTAATAAATTCTACGACAGACATCTTTTATATAATGAAAATGTGAAGAAACTCTTTTAAGAAAATAAATGACGATCTTACGTCACATTTGTAACGTTTGTTGGTAAAATCGAATTGCTTAGTATAACATAGAGGCCCCGAGTGGCCGAGTGGTCTATAATGTTCACCGTTAACGATCACTGCCATTTCACCTCTCGAATCTCAGAATCGGCCAATGTGAGCATCTGAGAAAGCTTGCCGGTAGCTTCTCGTGGGTCCCGGGTTCTTCCACCACTATTAATGTTGACAGCCGTGTACAGCTTATCTTGTGTTGAAAAATTGCTTAAAAACCCTACAACAACAACAACAACAACAACAACAAATAGTATATACAGAAATTTATATACTGGCATCAAACCAAGTCCGTTGCAGCAACAACTACATTATTGACCGAAAAGAAAGTTGCAGCCAAAATGCCACTTTCTTTGTTAAACTAAAAAGTTTCTCCCATTGGAACATTTTGTTCAACTTTACTTCCAATCCATTTTCATATAAAACTTTGCTTTGATCTTCTTTCAGCCAATGGTTACAATCTATATCGATCAAATCTAATTTTCTAAGCGAAAATGTATTCCTTTCTATGTCGCCTAATAAAAGATATTCTATCAATAACATCAGTGATATTGGATTTTCAGTAATAATGCGGCTGTTCAATCGATATTGGACTTTCAGTAATAATTCGGCCGTTAAATCGATACTAGACTTTCAGTAACAGATCTATAATTGGCAATAATAGTTGCTTCATTAAAACGATTAAGTTCGTCTAATGGCAATATAATAAGCATTCTCTTGAAACAGATCATGAGAAAATTAGCACGCTTGTAATTCAATATTGTAAATTATGATTATGGATCAGTGGTATACTATATATGGATTGGAGAGTATAATTATAACAATGCTGGGTCAACCGAGTTTTTTCCTTCCAGACCCAAATGAGTCAAGAGTATGGCGTTTGAACCGACTTCGAAAAGGATGTTAATTATAATGTATAGTTCTTTTGAATCATTGCATGTAGTAAATGTACATTCCCGTATGAGCGGCAGAAGAGCCGTATAAATGGCAGAAGAGTCATTCTATTTTAACTGGTATTTAAATCAATACTTGAAAAACAAGTTATCAAATTATTGAAGATTACAGATAAGGATCTTGTCACACCTGTACAGAAGCTACAGAAGTGGGTTTGTCTCAAAAGATAAATAAACCTGACCTGTCAGTTTTTTTGGAGTAGACTTTTGGCTGTCGCGTGACGGCGAAACTGTACTAAAGGACTTCAGGACTAATTCATTGCATCGAAAGTATTGACTCAAAAGATAAGATGCCAGAAACAGGAAATCAAAATGTTCAAGTTCGCGTATGACATGCGGAGGACTGATCTATATGTGATTTTCACTAGAATTTATCTAAACGTAGACTGAAAAAAAATTCAAATCGCTTCTAAGCACCAATATGCGAGAAGTGAGAAATACTGTCTCTAAGAACATGTGATTTTTTAAAAGGTTTATTGCTATTTTTATTATTATTATTATTATTATTATTATTATTATTATTATTATTATTATTATTATTATTATTATTATTATGCATAAATTATATAGAAAAAGCTAATATTTATGGTATGTGGGTGGTTTAGAGAGGTACATTTTAATCCAGGTGTGGAGATTATAAGGTGTCTAACCAATCCAGTGTTGGGAGCACCACGCTGCTCCGAAGACTTGCTTATGATCTAAAAATAAAAAAACATCGGAAACACTACAGCAACATATATATATATATATATATATATATATATATATATATATATATATATATATATATATATATATATATATATATATATATATTGTGTGTGTGTGTGTGTGCGTGTCTTGATTATCAATATTATCAATGGACATCGTGTGCAAATCACACCATTACAAGGCATAGACCTTTCAAGTGATATGACTTGTTCTTGACCGAAATATTCCCATTTTGTAAACTTACTAGAAATTTTCTTTAACCGAACTTGTGAAAATAACTTTATAAAGGTAACATACTACTTTTGCCATTACCACGCATCCGTCAAAGTCAATTAAAACATCGTCGGTCTTGTCAGTCAAAATAGTAAAGGAAAAGTCCTATATCACATTTATCAAATTTGTATGTACTTCTACAACTACATCGGGTTGTTATTACTAGAATTGATTGAACGTGATTTCCCAACTGTGGCAGCTCATGACTATGTTATCCACCGTTCTCCAGAGGTTTCCATCTTTTTACACTTTATCGCTCCATCGAAGTATTTTTGAGATAAATGTTGATGGAGACATCACATGTTGTTTCAATTGCCCTGCTACGTTCATTTGTGCACATTTTATATCTCTCTGGATTTAAAGAAAATATTTATATAGTTTTATTATTATTTAAATTTTACCTAGAAATTATAAGCTGACATTTACTGCGAAGATTGAGAAACCATTACTGTTTTTTTGTGTGTTAGCGGTGTTTATTCTTACGCAAGAAATGTGACTTTGAAAGACTGATAGGGCGGCGAGAATACTGTAAATATGGCAGATTACACTATGTAATACAATTTCTGTTCCTGGGTAGTAAGTGTTGTTTCGTAATTGCTTATGCTTAAATGTATAGAAAATGGCTATTGTTACAAGCCAGGGGTCTTTGCTTGACCGAACGGTATTGAAACCCTGCTAGAAGTCATAAGTTTACCCTAAATTTCCAAAGACTTCTATACAACTTCAGTTGTAAGTTAGAAACCCCGACATGTCCATTCTATACATAATTTTTAATCTAATCAATGCAAGACCACAATATTTACAACTTGCCAAATATATATCAACCGCACATCTGCATAGTTTCTCTTCATCAACTTTCCGTACCGTCAGCAGTTCACACCGTATAATCTCTACAACTATCGTTAACACAGTGAACTATTTTAATTACACCACATTAGGCCAGTCTATCAACGGTTTTAGGGCACATCACGCCAATACGACTACATCACATTTGCCACCATGGTGACATAAACGGTATCTGAAGAGTCTCTCGTTTATTACATTGTGTAATTTACCAGTTTATTATCGTAAATACTGCCACTGCAGTCACAACACTAATGTACACCACTAGGTTTTATTAATGACTACATTATTCAGGGACAGTCATGCGGTTTGAATTTGAATTCGCTACTCACTAACCATGGCATCATGGAAACTCACTAACACTTTCTCTCTGTGACGTTTGCTCCTACTAATAGGTTAATTATTTCGGGCTAAGGAATATTTCCATTTTCACCGAATTCCAATAATCAAACAAGCAATCACACAAACCTAAGAATTGCTTAAATGGAGCGCTATAACCAAATGCGCTTTTCCTTAATTTTATTACATTATTAATCCCCACAAACTTTGTTCTTATGACCAGGACAATGATATTTTTAAATGTTCCTATTTCCAATGAGAAAACGGGGGAATTTCTTTCTTTTCGTTCACATAAAGTCAGAAAAAAATTTGAATCAAAATTAACACATATTTTTACCAAAGTAATGCAAAACATACCACAGAAGTTTTAGAAGGGAGTAGTATTACGAGATTTACGATTATCCTGTAAATCACTTTCACGAATCAACACCAAAATATAGTCTCCCATATAGTCTCCCATCATGTTCTCGTTATACTGTCCTTGGTAGCGGCGTTCAAAGTCCAGTATATCCTGGTGGAAGCGCTCGCCTTGCTTTTCCGAGTAGGCTCTCATGTTCACCTTGAATTTATCAAGTTGAGTATCAAAGATATGGACTTTCATGGACGTTATAAAACCCATTGTGCCATAGTTCTTCAGCAGTCTCAACCAGCTCCACATAATTTTCGGCCTTTTAATTTTCCAGTAATCCCCGAACCACTGCGACAAAGCTGTTCCAAGCTGATTTCTCCTTACTACTGAGCTTCTTGGGTACTTCCGGATCTTTTTTGTATCGGTGCTTTGACGAAGACACCGGCTTTGACCTTTGCCTCAGACAGCTTCGTAAAGAAGTCTTGAAGGTACTTGAAGGCTGCCTACTTCTTATCTAGAATCCCTGACAAATTGTTTCATACGGCCAAATTTGATGTACAGCATCAGCATCCAACTTGACGTTTTTTTCCATCATACATAGAACTGGGTTCGCTGTGGCCAGTCCCATCTATGGTAGTGCGCCTTCGTGTCCCTGCTGTCCCAAAGGAAAGGATAGCAGGGAAACTTGGTAAAACCGCCTTGGAGACCATCAGGAATGCCACCATTTTGAAGTCTCCGATGACCACTTAGCCGTACTCGTCATACTTCATGGTGTCCAGCAAGGTCTTGCACCAAATGAGCTAGGGAAAGAGACGGGTACTTGTTTCCATTATAGAATAGTACGGCTTTGAGGCTTCAGGATGAGCTGTCAATGAAGATGCGCCACTCATTCTGGTTAAAGGCGATTCCGATTGCCTCGAACAGACTGGTCATATTGTGGCAGAAGCACAGCTTATCTTGACAGTGAAGAAACTGGAAAGATCTTGGTGACGCTTCCTCTGATCTGAGACTTGCACACATTCATTTAACAAGTTCCACTGCTTGAGCCTAGACGTCAAAATTTTGGTATTGGACTTGGTGAGACTCAGACCTCTGATCAAGTGGTTGATGTCTTTTTGGTTGTGGTCGTATGGGTTTCTCTCCTCAGCTCCACTTCTTAAGTTGTAATCTGGATCTACAACGTCTTCCTCGCTTTCTGACTTACTGCTCTCTCTACCCGCCCCTTCCAAAAGGAGTGGGTACAAGAGGCTCAGAGCAGTGTGGAACTGGGGCGATGGATGAAGGAACGTTCAGATACGTGATAGAGATATTTTCAGATATATACAGATACACTCACCTCGCCCGTAAGCCATTTTCGATCCATATTTCTATTTGACTGTAGAGAGAATATTCTATCTGAGATGAAATCAGGATAATCCTGTTATTGGAGAGAAAATATTGACCTGGCCGACAAATAAACAAGACTGCATTCCTGTTTTGTTTCGAGTCACCGGGAGAGTAGGAGTTTGATACGGCGTCGGGACACGTAGATGCCATTAGGCTAAGATGTATTCATAAGCTGTATCTAGACCAACAAGTAGTTTTTCGCCTTTCTTCTGACATTACCGTTGGCGGAAACAAACAGTGTTTGGCAGTATTTGCAAATTGTAGTCCATGCGCAGAAGGCAGCATCGCCCTAAGGGAAGAGTAACAAGTAAAGACCGTATATATTCCTATTGATAAATTACAGGCCATGCACAGAAGGCAGCATTGCTCTAAGGGAGGAGTAGCAAGTAAAGACCGTATATATTCCTATGGATAAATTACAGGCCATGCACAGAAGGCAGCATCGCTCTAAGGGAGGAGTAACAAGTAAATACTGTCTATATTCCTATTGCTATAGTTCTCCAACGATAACATGATAGTACGACACAGCATAAGTATAAAAACTTCTTCGCAAATACTGCTAAACACCGCCACCAGAAATGTCATTAAAAATGTCAGAGAGCTACTTGTTGATCTAAAGCTGTATGCAAGAGGACGTCAAACCAAAGACCCATGCATTTTTAATCTGTATATGTGATACAGAATTACAGATAGTACAGTACAGCTGTATCAAACACTGGATCTAGCATGTAAGATTAAATAAGTATGAAATAAAAATAGAGGCATATAGCTCTCACGACAATTATGTCGAAAATATTTGAATCTATCTTACTGTAGTGGCATGAAGTCAGAATTTCTGTTATTGCTTTTGAAGAACCAGTTAAAAAACGTGTTGTCAATTAGGACAAGAACAACTTGTTGCAAAACTTGTATCTGGAAGTCTCTGGGGAGCTATGATATTCATCTTAACTTTGAAGTATAGATGGAACAAATTACTCGTTAAATATATTACATAATTGTGTTCTTAAAGACACGCATTATGCAGGTATTTATTTCTATTCATTTGTTCAAAAGACATAAAATTTTAAGTATTAAGGTACATTTATATTTTTTTAGATTAGCTGCACAGGGACTTTTGCTTGCTTGCTTGCTTACTTACTTAATTTAATAATAATAATAATAATAATAATAATAATAATAATAATAATAATAATAATAATAATAATAAAAATATCAATAATAACAAAAAGAAGAAGAATAATAAGAATAATAATATTAATAATAAAACTTACTGTTGTGTTCATTTATAATATGTATGCAACTGGTGGAAGTAGTTCTATATTTGTCTTCAGGTTGTGAACGAAATGAGAACCCACTGTACGTATGGCTTTTATCTGATGATAAATTATTATTTCTGTAGCCATGGGGTTTCTGTTTAGTTTTCACACAAGATGAAAGATGAAATAGTCAGTGCATGCGACATAAAATACAATAAGAGAGGAAACGTTATAAGGAGAATAAAGATTCCGTAATATAGGTCAGTATGCTTCGAAAAAAAAAATGTTAACATCTATCATAATGTCAGTTGTCAAGGTACAGAGGTGTCATACATAAGACACATGTGAAAGTAGCTGTCACCTAGAATACTAAAATATAGGTTAATTTCGAAGTCTCTTGAGGAACTAAGTATACAAACTGCATGGCAGGATTGCTTCAAATGATAAATATATTTTGTCAGAAACAATATACAATGAGGTGTGTATGATACGACAAATAAAAAACATAATGAGATGTGTTTTGATAAAACCAAATAAAATAAATGAAGAAAACATTTGAGTTGTTTACAGTTTAAACATGTACTAGCTTCGTTCAACAAAGAAAGTTGCGCGTTTTTTTATGGTTTCAGACAGTCTTGTATTTCTTGCGATTTCAGACATACGATAGTCTTTAAAACAAAACTAAAACAATAGCATGCTTGAGCTTATCTTTGGAAAAGTAATGATTTCTACTTTTCATTTTCTTAGACATACAATCAAGCCAAAATCGTCATGAAACTCATAGAACATAACACTGTAAACAAACAGCATTATAGAATAAATAATCAGACGATGCACACATTACACGGTGCGCCATGTGATCAAGACCCAGTAAGATATTGTACGATTTTATCCTTCTAAATCAGCCCCATACCTGAACAGATACGGACTAACTTTTAGGGTATGACCTCGCTTCTTTTTTTAAGAGTGCAATTCAGAGCACACAGCGGTGTACATAATATAAACTTATTGGTATTTCTCGTGGATCTTGAGTTACGGTAAGTTGAGGATCCTTTCAGTACTGGATGACCCAATAGGCAGAGTAGGCACCGGCCTATAGGCCCCACGCCTTTTAGGGGCCTTGCGACAAAGGATCAAAATAATATTGAATTGATTTGATCTTGACGTATTAGGAGATAATCTGCGATGGAAACCCTGAGATTTCGACTGCCTAGGGGCCTCCACATGGTTTAATCCGGCACTAAATAATTTCAATATATTTAGATTATTTCCAGACTAAGTCCCAGTCAGTCAATAACTGTAAAAGTTTGGGGCTGATTGAAAGCATTAAGTCGTTATGCGCTCACATAGAAAGTAATTTTTGTTTTTACTTTTTAAACAAAACTTCTTTTGACAAAAATGTAAGAAAATCTACAAAGGCAAAAATCTGATTTTAAGTGATTAATCATTCATACATGTCACATTTCATACGTACTGAACATACCACACCGTCATTCAAACTCTAAACCGCTTTAGCAATCACGTGTTCTGATTGATGCCCGTGCTAACATCGGGCATAAAACGGGTTAAGTGTATAAAGCCGCAGCTTCGTATCACTATGACCCAGTGACAACGTTAATGCATTACAGATTGTTCTCACAGACTGAATGCACTAAACTCGAAATAATTGTCCATTTAGTTCCTTGATTTGCTTTTATTTTTTAAAAAATATATATGTGCGTCTAAAAACTAAATAAATAAACAATTCTTGCTGTACAATTGTACAAACGGTGCAGCTGTCATTGCGTTGCTGTTTAAGGACGATTAAAAATATTTAAGGAACTATAATCTGATTTATTACCAGTCCTTAAACACCTTCATAGTCCTCATTATCTAACGGTGTTTTGTTCCTAGATATTAACCATCCAAGAAATATTTGATCAATCAACATCAATGATGTAATTTGGTAATAAAATATATAAGCTTGTACACATGTTTATTTTAACCCTTTGAAAAAGAACTATAAAGCATTTTATATCATCATACCTAGTGGTAACGTATCATTTAGCCGTAATTCCACTCATTGTCTCAAATCGTTGTGAGATAAAGGATAGAGCGAAACGAGAAAAGTATCAGGTATTAAAACACTAGTAATGATAAAAATGAAAAAAAAATAATATATTTCAATAAAAATTAAATTTATTACTTATTCAAATCGGTCTAAATTTAATACTTATTCAAATCGGTCTATATGTACTACTTATTCAAATCGGTCTAAATTTAATACTTGTTCAAATCGGTCTATATATCGAATCGGTCTAAATTTAGTACTTATTCAAATCGGTCTATATGTACTACTTATTCAAATTGGTCTACATTTAATACTTATTCAAATCGGTCTACATTTAATATTTATTCAAATCGGTCTAAATTTAAAACTTATTCAAATAGGTCTATATGTACTAATTATTCAAATCGGTCTAAATTTAATACTTATTCAAATCGGTCTACTTATTTAAATCGGTCTACATTTAGTGCTTATTCAAATCGGTCTACATTTAGTGCTTATTCAAATCGGTCTACATTTAGTGCTTATTCAAATCGGTCTATATGTACTGCTTATTCAAATCGGTCTACATTTAATACTTATTCAAATCGGTCTACTTATTTAAATCGGTCTACATTTAGTGCTTATTCAAATCGGTCTACATTTAGTGCTTTTTCAAATCGGTCTACATTTAATACTTATTCAAATCGGTCTACATTTAATACTTATTCAAATCGGTCTACATTTAATACTTATTCAAATCGGTCTACATTTAATACTTATTCAAATCGGTCTACATTTAGTGCTTTTTCAAATCGGTCTACATTTAATACTTATTCAAATCGATATTTCATTCAAATACAACTGTTGCTGAAAAGTTTAAATCCTTTTGAAAGGACATTTACTGTATTCCATGCATTTTTAATCCGAATGAAAAATAAGCCTGTAAAGTACTACAAGTATTGATTGAAGCTCTCTTATGGACGAAACACACCATTTAAAATAGAGTATTAAAGCTCACACTTGAATGATTTCAGGACAAAGCCACTATATCAACATCGTAAAAATCAAGTATCCTGGCGCAGACAAGTCCTTGTCATGTAAATATTCTCCAAATTGAATAATTAAGCAAGTCTATCTTTCTCATAACCACTAATAATTAATGCAGATATTTTACTCATTGTCGCAAGATAGGCTTTGTTAACGACATTGCAAGGTTCACTAATATTGTGTACGATCATTTTTACCAGTAACATCATACCTTTCTGAATTACCCTATTTAGCAGTTTAATTTTGGAAGTCCGATTTTAATTCTACTTTGTACTCTTTATTTATTATAAAGTCAAGTGGTTGAAAATGATCCGTACATATTACTGGCGCAAAAAAGTAGTGATTCAACCGTCTTACAACTTAGCATCTTTGCACTTTGGTAGTATCGGCTCCCTTTGATGTTCAACACTTAGAGGAAAAGACCGGGTCAGTGATTGATCTTGACCGTTGTTTTATTTGAGCTCAAAGAGGTGATACAATTGTTTCAGCGTTGTTAGCTGCGTCGGCTTCGATTGATGTTATGTACTCTTAAGCAGAAACGCAGTGTTCGTACCGAGCTTTGAGGTATTTGCTTGGTGCTGATAAATGCTGTAATATTGTACACTTTTTAAGTGATCGTTCTTACCGAATAGATTTGTATTATGTATTTTCGGTATTTGTAGAAATTAAGGCATTGAATACCAATTGATATGCAAACTTTGGCAAAACCACTAATCAAACTATCAAAAAATGTCCTTTCTAAAAACAAAACTACGAAATGTAAGCCCTAAGAAAACAAGTGATACTACAGTGAATTACATGTGTATTCAGCTGACGCAAGGTCATCAAAACGCCCGAGGCTGAGCTAGGCCAAATGATATTTCTGGTCACAGTCACGGAATTGTATAAATTTATTTTTTTATTAAGTAAATGTACTCGGGTTTCGCTTTCGTATACAACGATACCCGAGAGTGATCGATGTGTATTCTACATTATTTCGAAACTGTGAGTTCGATTTTATCCCGTGCCGCACGCGTGGAGTGCTTTAGATAGGAAAACCCGAATGCATGAATGTTGAACTACATTTTCTGTGTATAAATGCATCACCCTAAAATCAAATCCTTACATTACGTACCGTTTTGTCAATCGGAGGTCTACTTTGAGACCTACTACTCAACAAAACAACATATACAAATACAATAATACAATGACACAAATATGGCCTTGCGGAATAAGGAGAACATAAAGTACGATACCTATGCTACGAGACTCACGTGCGGTAGTACGGCTCGTACCGGATCACGTCAAAGGCAGGGCCAAGCAAGAACATTACGAACACCAGGAAACGTAGAAACATACACTACATGTACACACCCAATAATATAAATATACACAAAATATACACATATATACCCAACATATTAACTGTACCAACTTTCCTCTTTCTATTTTTCTTATTGTACTACACGCACACTAAATTAATGCAGGTTCTACAGACCTGGAAGTTTGGTAAACAGCTATAACCGAATTTCTCAAGTCTCATATGAATCCCTAAACTAATAACAACTCAAAGAATTTGAACTTTATATAGCCAATCCTACAAAAAATAACAAACAAGAAAACATACGAAACAAATAGCACAAACATATAGCACAAATTGGACAATACTTATCTCTGGCTGGCAAGGATCACTAATATTAAATAAAACTACAAAATCATCCAGGTTTGAGGGATATATTAAACACTATATATATATATATATATATATATATATATATATTATATATATATATTATATATATAATGGGGGCAACAAAAACATAAAACCATTAACTTTTGGAACTAGTGAGTACCTCATATGATGTTAAGCTGATAGGTACCACGCCAATAAACTTTGAGACCTACAGATCTCCGGCTGTAGAGGTATGTACTTTATTTGTTCATATGTATTGTAAGTTGCCGCTATTGTATTATCATGTTTAATTTCGTGTTACTGTTGCTTCAACTAGCTTGGTATAATGATAATATTTTCCATTCATTTGTGTGATTTAGCAAGAACTCGACAAGATTGTATTTAGTGAATAACCGTTCAGTGCATTACGAATCGTATAATTCACCAATTTACTTCTGAACCTGTTTTATGTTTTATAATGCAAGACTGATAATGTATATAACTTACCGTATATACCGTGGTTACGAATTACAATATATACCAGTATCATGCGTATTACACGGTATTGGGTGTATTTTTTTTGGCTTTGAGTTGTTGCAGGGGTTTTGTAATACCCAGTGTTTTACTTTTGTTAGTAAAACTGTTACTTCTCAATTTTGAGCAAAACATCATTTATTTTACTATTGTGAGTAAAACTCAATTTTTTATTTGAGCGAAATGTCATTTGTTTTGCTGTGAATAAAACTATTAATTCACAATTTTAAGCGAAACATCATTTGTTTTACTAACGTGAGCAAAACTATAAATTCTTTTTTATGAGCGAAGCATCATTTGTCTTGCTATTGTGAAAATCATATTTCCATTCTGTGATATGCCATTGATAGTTTCTTTAGTTGTCCTGTTACCGTATATGTCATTGTATTAGCATTTGTATTTTTTGCATTAGTAAGATCGTTCTATGTTAATTCGTCCAATATTTGGACCCATACACGCACGTATCTATCATACTCCAGTTCTTATTTTCATATAACATTAAATATCGTATTGCATTACCATCATTGGTGTTTTGTCGTTAATCCAAAAATCCCAAACTCGGTTTTCTTGTTACAGTCACAAGCTCTAAACGTTGTATCTTGTACTGGTAAGTTTGTTTGATAGCAATACGTGTCAAATATGAAAATAGACTGCTTCCAGATTTTAGTATAGAACTGCTAAACTTCACATTAAAGAAGTGATACGTATCGTTGTGATAATTAGTCACTATCTGCCAGAACTGGATGCGATTAAGTCGCGAAAATAAGAACTTATTAGTCGATACAGTTTATGTGTATTTGCCAAGTTGTTTCTTTGAAATAAATTTAAAAATCCTTTTCACGATATATAGTCTTTTCTTTCAGTTGCCATATCAACGAAGCAAGCAGAATATGACCACGTCATATCCGCAATATATAGTCACTGTAAAAATAATATGAAATGAAGGATTTCTTTATTTGGATGTTTAGTATGGTATGCTATGATAAATTATATCCAATTCATGTATGCTGCACCTTGTTAAAAATAAATATGAGCGATGCAATTCAATTTCTGTTGACAATGGCTAATAACTTTGTTTACGAATAATATTTTACAGCCATTGAACCACGATATATGTGTCCTTATATATATATATATATATATATATATATATATATATATATATATATATATATATATATATATATATATATATATATATATGCAAAAGTGAAGATAACATGGACATTATGTTTGAACTTCATCCACTTTACTCAGTATAAAAGATAAAAGTTGTATACACGAGAATCTTGGCAGTGGGAATCCATAGTGGAAATATGAAAATGTGGGGGAGGCGGGGTAAGCAAGTAGGCAAGGAATCTGTTAGACGGATCCACACTCAAAATGTCCAGGGTAGGAATGGCTGGCCCAGGAAGGTCCTGCATTTTAGATGTTTACAGTATATAATTTTAACCTTCTAACTGTTAAATACCATCGTCAAAGAAAAGTCCCCAGTTTAACTATCATTGTAGCGGCTTAACAGATGCAGAGCCGAACCTGCTCCACCCAACCACCTTTATCCACCATCTGGGATATTATTTTGTACTATGGACGATACACTATTAAGGAAGAGTTTACACAC
The DNA here is from genome assembly GCA_016746295.1 of Potamilus streckersoni. Lineage (NCBI taxonomy): Eukaryota > Metazoa > Mollusca > Bivalvia > Unionida > Unionidae > Potamilus > Potamilus streckersoni. Next base: position 13,620 of record JAEAOA010001967.1, read on the forward strand.
TGTGCATTGGAAAACTATTCAATGGTCTAAATAAATTACATCGGCTTGATCGTAAATTTGAAACCATCACTAGATGATGTCATTGATCTTTTCTGACGGTAGATTGCGGTGCCCTTGCTTTGAATTATGAATTTTAGAAACATTCAGTGCAAATGATATCGACTTTTTTCAGTGTCGCACTTGGTCAGAAACTTGCTAATTATAAACTTGTGATTAGAGTGCTCCCTTTACATTATCTTGCTTATTTACAACACAATTATGCGATGCCCTGTTGTGATTGTTTTATGATAATATATGAAAATTATGTCTTACGATCGCAGTGTATATGAAAGCCAAAGAAAGACGTACAAATCCGTCAGGAATTTGCAAATGAATAATTTCTCAAAATAGTTCTCGTGCTTTTGTCACATTAATGCCATCGGCACTACCTACCATTAATTATTATGCTTTCAACATATGTTTGATGCATGTCATTGTAAGGAATTTGTGAAATTTAAATTATGTACGAAGCTCATAGATAAAAAAGTATTAAATAAAAGTAGCGATTGTGCAGTTCTCGCTTCGAACTGAAATGGGATAGGTAGTTTGAATTTAAGATATTTACTGACCAGAATTCCTCTTTTCTGTATCAAATGACTTTACCCCTCGCGGGCGGTACGTGGGTGACTTGTGGTTTCGTTCGAAATGACCTCACGCCAGAGTCTCACTATATTGATCGCAGCTCTGTCTTCAGCAGATATTCCAGGAACAGTACTGTTCTGACTTATACGTTTGATGCATGTGAGAAAATGTGATTATACGTGCCTGAAATTCTCATAGTAATTGAAATATCATGGAATATTGTCCCCAACAGTCAAACTTCATAACCACCGATGTAAGACTTAATCAAACTATTGTTGATGAAAGTGCCAATTAATAATTTAAGATGTAGAATTTCCACAACAGCCGCGCTCCTTCGTGGATCATCTCGCATGAAATTTTCATGATTGATAAAACGAGACATATACACAATATTTATTTTAGAAAAAGCCACCGCACCAGAGGAAGAGCAGACAGCGGATAGTAATTCTAAAATGGATTCGATGTTTACATCGGCAGCTGTTCTCAAACATGCATCCGGAAATTATAACAATATTACAGCACGCGAGAACAACATCACTCGCACTGGGCTGAAGGTGAACATTGTTCTTGGTGCGAACTTTACATCGCCGCTTTACGGAGCTAATATATAGGAGCAAAACTATACCCCGAGTGGTTCCACAGGGGTTCCCTTTTAATCTTAAACAGCGGTCATCAAATTTTAACGGGTTTAGATCGGATGTTGAAAGGGTTTGACGCTTACATCCGAACAGGTTCTCGATGGACTCTTTTCAGATGAGCGGAAATTTATATGAACGTTCCCTCACCCCGAAGCGGGTTGAGTTATTTTCCAATATCAGCGGGTATTCCATGGCGAGCAGTGAAATACAACGACAACTGGTGTTTCGAATGGTCGATTGTGGCAGCACTGCAATCTGCGAGATGTAATACAGATCAATCTAAAAAATACAAACAACACACAAGTGAACTCGAGTTTGGCAACACATAATTTCCCGTACATGTTTCTAAGACATTATTAAATATGTTGGAAGAATAACACACTAATATCTCTATTATTGTGTTTGCTTGTAAAATAGGCCTTCAGTCGATTGAACTGTTCACAGATGAACAAAGCAAATGCGATCTATATTTGTTGAGTACATGTCGATAAAAGATCTATTTTTAAATAGCTTTCCGGCACAGCAAGGATGCATGCATTTATTACCCAATTTCACGATCGTGTGAATTTTACGGCACGGAAGTCAGTGACATGCCGCACATTACGGTTGAAAGAAAGTAGAAATTCTCATTCCCGTGTTATTTGCACGGATTTGCACGGATTTCGAATGCTCGCATGTTCCTATGGAACTTTCGCTTTTCAACCATTAAAAGTCATTCAAGGAAACAAATACGACCACTTTGTTTTGCTACACTGTTGACAGATGCGAAGGAACAACTTGGCTGCCTATATTATACCGCGACAAAGAGGTGCTTGCTAAATCTCTCGAGGTGAAATGGATTCTACAAAAACTTTCCTCGTCATGACCCGTGACGACATTTGGTGAGATTTTTCGGCGGCTCTTTGCAAGATCTCTGACAAAGCCTTGAAGCTCAGCCAATTTATAGGCTTGTAATTCCTGTCACTTTATCTGACATATACAGAGGAAACATATTCACCGTCGTTAATTTCTCTGCTTCGACGAAGCTTCACATACATAACATAGTTTCGATGGAGCTGGAAAGACCATGTTTCCAAACTCGGTTTGTGCACTGATGATTGGCCTGGCAGGATCAGGAAAACACGAGCTGTTGCTGAATCTGATGACTGACGTTCGGTTGTACCTGACTGCACCATGCAGTTGATCAGTCGTGTTATGATTTCCTCAAGGTTTTCAAAAGGCACTTGAATCGTCGATGATGACTTCGTCGTCCAACACAAGCTGTTGTTGAATCTGATGATTGACGTTCGGTTGTACCTGACTGCACCATGCAGTTGATCAGTCGTGTTATGATTTCCTCAAGGTTTTCAAAAGGCACTTGAATCGTCGATGATGACTTCGTCGTCCACTCTCCAGTACTTTTGCACAATCAATGAAGCTTCTACTATTGACTGTCACGAATTTGTATAAATTTATTTCTTTATTAAATACATGTACACGGGTTTCGTTTTTGTTGTACAACGATACCCGAGAGTGATTGGCGTATATTCTACATTATTTAGAAAGAGTGAGTTAGGTTCATTGGGTTCCTCAAGCGCGGAGTGCTTTAGATGGGAAAACCCGAATACATGAATTGCACAGACAATGTAGCTCAACATCGTCTGTGTATAAATGCATCACACTAAAATCCAATGGTCACATTACGAACCGTTTTGTTAGTCGGATGTCTACATCGAGACCTGCATATCTCCAGCTGTAGAGGCATGTAATTTGAGCGTCGGATGCGGGAAGTCGCGGGTTCGAATCCCAGCTGAGTTGTACCAAAGCCTTAAAAAAATGGTACTAACAGCTGCCCCGCATGGCGCTCAGCATTAAGAGATTAGTGTTGACTGGTTGGCCTGGTGTCAGGATAATGTGACTATGTGGGATATCATGTCTGATGCATAATTCCCCAGTGCTAGAGATAACTATAAATTGTCACACTGCAGACATCGTAGCGATGTGACTGAAAAATTATTAAGCTACGTTAAAAATCTAAATCACACACACACACACACACACACACACACACTGCATTTAGTGATGAACCGTTTAGTGCATTATGAATCGTATAATTTACCAGTTCACTCCTGAACCTGTTGTTTTGTAATGCAAGACTTATAATGTATAATTTATAACTGACCTTATAAAACGGCATTATGTATTACCGTATATACCAGTGTCATGAATAATACACGATATTGGATGTATTTTTCAGCTGTGTAGAGCTGCGTGTGCAGTGCTGTGCTGTGCGTATGTGTATTTTCGAGCTTACTTTGAGCTGTTTCGAGTGCTTCGAATATTCCAACGATGCTTGGAGAGATCTATGCTTATCGTTGCTAGTCGCGTTGGGGGTGATCGGGCGTTGCAGACCAAAGCGGTGGTCGCTAATTGTCTAACCCAGGAATCAATGGTGGTCGGTGACTACGAGTAATCTTTGCTTGTTTGGCAAGTGGAACTGATAGCAAAGAGTTAATTGAAGGGAGTATATACATTGCTCCATACATATAATTTTTTGTCCGTGGGATATTTTAGGCATTTTGTATTACCCAGTGTTTTAGAAGTGATGTAATGTCTGCTTTGTTGATATCAGGTCACCTTTCTGAATGAGTTTAATGTCATTTCACTAATTTTGAATGAGAAAACTATCAATTCGCTATTATGAGCGAAAACATCACTTGTTTTGCTATTGAGAAAATCGTATTTTATTTTTATATACCCTGAATAATTCTTTCTTCATTTGTCCTGGTACCGTATATGTCAATGTGTTTGCATTTGTATTTGTTGCATTAGTAGGATCGTGCTTATTATATTAATTCGTCTAATATTTGGACCCATACACGCACGTATCAATCATACTTCGTTTCTGATTTTCATATATCATTAAATATTGTATTTGCTTTAACATCAATAGTGTTTTGTTGTTAGTCCGGAAATTCCAAACTCGGTTATCTTGTTACATCGATGACCTTGACCCAGGAAACCAGAATCTTATCCTCTACGACTATGTCATGCTTGACCAGCAAGACAACGTCCCGAAAATATTTTCTCTGGACCAAAACAAGATAGCAGACGTGCTAAAATAATCAGGGACAAATGCAACATGTTGATATTTCGTGGGGTTGACGCGCATGGCTTTGCAAACATTCATTGGGCCTGGTGAAAGGTCGGTTACTTGTGTGATAAATTTCAGAATATGTTGGCGGAAGTCATTTGGGACCAGTATAGGTTCCTCACTATCGACATTATTGGCGTGGGACAAAAGTATCTATGGATTTTGAAGACTAACTTGTAAAGAAATTTAACGACCATGATAAATATATCCAGTGTCAAAACCCGATAGTGATGTCAGAGCAGAAGGTGCTGACCAACGACTCAAAACTGCTTGCGATCGACTGGAATCTCTCATTTACATAGTTGTCTGCCAAAGACAGATGTCAGTTGTGGCAGGCCTCACCGGGCTTTTTACAAACGTTTGCATAGCTGATTAAAGCAACAAAAAATTTGCAAAACGGTCCAACGCGCTGCATTCGAATAGTCAAGACTTTGAAGGCAGAAAAAGATCTGGAATTTTTTTATAAACACCTCCAAAGAGGACCCTCAGATGGTTATTCCTCACCACGTTCGTCCAAACATGGTAAGAGCATTAGAGCCACTACAGGAAAAGGAGATTAGGTGGAAAGAGATTCCAATATGTATTTTAGACCCGCAACAGATGCACGAACTTGTGGATAGTTTGGAAACTCTCATGAGGTCGGATTGCGCCGGTAACAATGTACTGAAAGTTATGTTATAATCGATTTTTCATTGATTATTCACCGAGACCGTATAGGCATAAAACGACCATTCTCGCGTAAATACATTAAGTTTTTGAGGACATCAATATTTCTAATGTTGAATTCTCTGAGAAACGCATAGCTCCAGGAAATCAATGCTACTTTTGCACAAAACAAAGCCAGAATCACACGTAGTTTTTTGGCCGCTACCAAAATCCACAAGGGAATCCCACACACTCCAAATCTAACTAGCCTCGATGTGCTTTTTTAACAGTTGGCTTAATACTTGACAGCGACCTCTCAAATTGCTTTGACCTTGATGAATTTCCTATAGGCGAGCACGAGATTAACTTGGAGGATTTTGTTGATGACCGGCAACGACTTTAAGATCTTTTATATGTGAATATGAACCCATAGGGAGCTCTGTCATCTGGGTTGTACATTTATAACAGCGCGTCAAGCCCAGATTATTAAAGTATGAGGGAATTGTTTTTACAACAAAATACAACTTGCATAAATTCGGAATCTTAAGAGAGTTTCGAATGTGTTTTTCGGGGCCAATCACATAGTTGTGTTAACTCGTAAGGCCAACGATAACGATGAAATTCGGCAAGATGCTGACGTCACCGACGGCAATGTTGTGTTATCCAATTTTATGCTTTGCAGGCATTCAGGTCTTTTATAGAATCTGTCAGAATAACCGCCACTTTGTTTCTCACAATGACCAAAGAAAGTGCAGAGGCCGGGAATGAGAATTCTCATGTTAAATGAGTACTCAACATGGTTTTATCGCACCACGTCACATGTTTGTGGCACTTCAAAGAATAGACAATCTAAACACCAACGGGAAGGTCGGATGATAATTTCCAAACTTGCGCTCTCAGAGGACAAACTGACACCAAGAACCTACACAAGACATTTTACTAAACTTCGAAAAATATTATGTTACTATGTTACGCATGTGTATCACCTGCTGTTTAAGTACGTGAGCATAGAACAGGACACTGACATGGGTTTGCACTTTGCTGTACCCGATTTAGTACTTATTTAAGGGTTAAACAGTGTTGGACATGTACTTTAAAGCCCGTTAAAGGATTTACAACATATAGGTGTATTACCGATTCACTCTGACAAAACACTGTTGTTAGCGGGCTTGGGTGGTTGATTGAAAGCATAATTTCCTTCAGCAATGAGATGTTTACCTATTATCAAATTTAGTATTTTTCAGTCATAGGAGAAGGCCTTTTCGGGGAGGGGGATACTCAAAAGTTATTTCCATCGATAAAAGATAGAAATTATAATTTTCAGCAGACAGAATTTCACACGAAGTGTAATATAAACTTATCTTCATCAGAAAGAAGACACAAAAAGTCAACGATGAGACAGAGCATTGTCGGTACCTGATTAGGTATTTATGTCGGTAGGTTTATAGGTACGTTGGTAGGTATTTAGACAGATGGACTTGTGGATTCAAATGTGAAAATTGTGTTGAGAAAAATGTGCTTCTGAAAACATTCCGATCACGAGTTAAATTCAACTGTTGTAAACACAGCAGAAGAGTTTGCGATGACAGCAGCAGTGGTGGTATACTAACTGAATACGGCCATGACAACAACAGCAACCAACAAAGGTAATATATATATATATATATATATATATATATATATATATATATATATATATATATATATATATATATATATATATATATATATATATATACACACATACACACAGAATGCGGCCATAACAACAATAGCAAGCAACAAATGTACATTATACTGCTATAACAACAACAGCAAGCAGCAAAGGTGGTTGATACCCAGAATGCGTCCATAACAACAATATCAAGCAACAATATATATATATATATATATATATATATATATATATATATATATATATATATATATATATATATATAATAATAAATAATTATGACGCATATATTCAAAGTTATGTTTACTTGAATCAGAATTGATGATGTCATACATTCAATAAAATGTTATATATTCTAATTTATGACATCATAAATTAATTAGTATTTTAATACTATATAATTAGAGCAAAGTGGAATTAGTTTAAAAGCCATCTAAACATGAAACCACCCGCATCTTCTAAAATAGACAGCCATGACGTCTTCAACTTAGGAAGTATATCCAGCTTTTATGTAAGTTACTCAGATCTGTATTTTAATTTTTAACCCTTCTCCATTTTTCTTTTTTCTTTTTTCGATCTCTGTGAAGAGAAATATAGTTAGACTTGTTTTCAATCTTTACGGCCGTGATTTTAACTTCTTATTGGCTAAAGTTTTAGGACAGTTGGCTAAGGTTGTGAAACCAACAGCGGATGGCCGGCTATATTTATTCAGTAGGTAATTAGACCATTGAGTTGGTTAGTATCTTTAAAGGGATTAAACTCTTTCTGTTGCTAAGAAATCGAGGAGTCGGCGCTCACTGCTACAGATGAACGATTTGCCAAGCTCCGCCGAACACCAAACGAAGAGAAGCTATTGTCTCAGATAAAGATTGTCTCGGGTATTGATTAGCATCTAGTGTGTTACGTCTCTCTTTTGCCTTCAAGGTCGAATGTTTTGCCTTATGTAATTGAATTGCTAATGCCATAGCAGCGATGGTGGAACGGCTGGTAAGATTTTTTTTTTTAAAAAAGGGTACAGACCGTCGGCTAATGCAGTGCGGTGAAAATAAAGCCATACATTTCAGAATAATGCCCGTTTCAATGTAAATGGCATATACCCACAGAAATACCTGTGCAAAATTACTCGGTGGTTTTCTGACGTTTGAATTGAACGGCACATACAAGGAAGTATTAAAAAGATTTTTGGGGGAAAATACCACTCCGAGCGAGAGACTAGTAAAAGAGGGGAAGAGGAGTTGAACTGGGAAAGAAATAGAAAACGTCTACAGGTAAGAAATAACTCAGCCGAATATTTGTGTTCATTTGTGTAGACAGGAAGTTAAAAGGATGTGAGTCACACCGTCTAGCTATTTTATTAGGACATGGAACATAACATATCGTATAATTATTAAAGAATATTACATCCAATTGTATAGTTGAATCTATTTGAAGATTGAATTGGGATGATTATTTGGATTTATCAGTATGTAGACTTAGAATTATGTGAAGTAAACACTGGATTTGTATGCATTTTATTTATGTCTTAAATGTATCATTGGTAGAACACGTGCAATGTGAACGATTACGGCAGCGATAGATTGCTGTGTCAAAATATAACATAGACGGTGTGCGTATATTACCTTAACTCAAAATAATATTATTTGTATGTAGAGCAAAGCTTGTATGGAATGAAACATTTATGTTTGAGAAGGGCCTGGTAAAGTGTTCGCCATTCTCTAATGAGAAGTCCGTGAGAGAGCGCTAGATTACGAGGATATGTATTGGGAGATGAAGTACGTCTTTTATATTGTCTTCAGGAAGCTCCCAAGGTGCACGTAAGAGACGGCACTAAACTCGCAAGAGAGGGAAGGAGTAAGCACGATAATTAGTACAAAAAGTGTGCGGAAGAGAGGAGTACATGGAATAGCACAGGATAAGTGTATGAGCAGGAGAACTAGTATAATTAGTTGAACAGAAAGAGTGCATGGGTGAAGAAGAAGGGAGAACAGAAGATAGAAATGAATACAGATAAGGACAAGAGACTACTCACTGAAATGTGACTCTTATATGATGAAATTAAAAGATAATTTGTTATCTGGCCAATTAATGTTTTAAGTTACGAGTGAAATGTAATTGGAAGAGTTATATCCAAAATTACTTCAACAATTATATTCATTATTAATATTGATTAAATTGTTATGTATTTTACCTTGAGTTCTTCAGGTATTTAGGCTGTCGGCGGCATTGTTGACTCGTGAGTCATTTAAAATTGACATGTTCACCTTTCTGCCGTATTAGTCCTGATACTGTGAAAATAGTTTTGATTGAATTTTGATTTCATTTTTGTTTCCTGTTTGCATTGAAAGAAAAAAAATCTGAAAATATCAATCATTCATTCACGGTGCAACACCACCTCCATGTTAATCTACTTGTGAAAGCTTGTAATAAAGTATACAGTGGGACATTTCCATTTCTTTCAACCAATGATTCTCTCCCTCACACACACACACACACACACACACACACACACACACACACACACACACCGGATAAATTGATCTTAAAATGTGACAAGAATGTCGACCCTCAAGTATACATTAATGTAATCAATGAGAATTCGCCATCAAGTATGACTAAGAATCAAAACCAAACAACAAACTTACATGACCTATTGCAATGTAATATTCTGTGTCACACATACAGTATCATATATTTGATACACTCAACAAAACACGGTATCCATACAGTATGGTATACCTGATATACTCAACAAGAATCGGTAGATTATTTTAAGAAAAAGATATTTAAATAGGTATAGTAACAACATTGTTTAAGAAGCGATTCTATCATCACAATCATAATGATATTTGAAAACGATGGAGAATCAGGTATTGATTAGCATTGAGTGCAAACCGAAATTAAATGACAGTACAACTTTGTGTGCAACGTCTCTTTTTGCCTTCAAGGTAGAATGTTTTGCCTTAGGTAATTGAATTGCTAGTGCCATAGCAGCTATCTATGAACGACTGGAAAGATTTACAAAGAAGGATACAGATTGTCGGCTAATGCGGTGCTATGAAAATAAAGCCACACATTTAATCTTCCTAATGACCGTTACGTTGAGTATACCAGCATGTAAGGCAAATATCCGCCAAGGCTAAAATTTGACACACTTATGTTCCCTATAAAAGTATTAGACATTCCCAAATTTGACAACCTTAACACTAACGTTGCTGTTAACATCTATGTATGGGACGTCACGCCTTACCCTGTACGCATCTCCGATAAGAGAACGCATGGATCAAAGACCTTTCCTGGCTGTTATATAGCTGTAGCAAAAACATACGACTACGCCCATGTAAAAGGAAAGAACTCGTCAGCTGTCACGAACTGAGAAACTAGGACGACCAACTATTGAGAGCAGGGTTAGTAATAGCTTCAAAAACAGACAACAACGCCATCTCCGCCAATGGGAAAGTAGTCTACTGCCATTTTATAGACAGTTATCATACCCACACTGCAGCATGTCCTAGATGACTAGAGATCTCTCCCCACTCCCCAAAAGACCCCCATATCACTCATCGATGTATCGCACATAATCTATCCATTCTGACGGCCAAGAGTGTCTATTCATATGAGTAAAGGAACGACTGAGCAATGGTCAGCAAGAGGCATGCGAAAGACAACAATCCGTAAGCTCTCAAGACATTGTCTATACCAGAGCAAGGTATTGTCTATCCCAGATCCATGGTTATCCTCTGAAGAGAGAGAGAGAGAGAGAGAGAGAGAGAGAGAGAGAGAGAGAGAGAGAGAGAGAGAGAGAGAGAGAGAGAGAGAGAGAGAGAGAGAGAGAGAGATTGTTACCAAGGGTGACAGGTCGCCTACACAGTAGATATGAAACTGGCACCCAATCTTCTGAAAAAAGGGGTATACGACGTTCATTATTGAATGCTTCAGTTCTCGACCAGCCTTGGAACGCGTAAACACCAAGATCGGGCTAGAATTTGATCAGATCCCATGGATAGCACACTACTTCCAAAAAACACTGCTGTTGGCTGTAGCTACAACAGTTTTGACATGGACTACATGAAGTTGTGCAATAATTCCATGTTTAGCAAGACCGTGGAAAATCTACGTGCGCTTCGATATGGTACTACTCGCGGGTCAACATGATAAGCTGATATGTCATCAGAGATGGCCTGTATACGATCATCTGCAGCACAACAGTGAGCCGGTGCTTGTTAGATTACCGCCATTTGCTATAAAAAGAGATGTTCACTCAGACCGTTACGAACAATGGGAGTAGTGTGATAAGCTAGCTGCCAAGTAATTCGAACTAGACGAGGCAGTTTATAAGGTCAAATAAAGGTCGTGTCCTTCACGACCCCCTTTAAATCCAAAGCCAATTTCGCAATTGGAACATCTGGCGAGGTCGAGGACGTGTTGGTGATCAAGAAATTTTGAGAAGACACGCTGGTGATGCAGGAATTCATGCCCTACGGTATAAATAACTTTTTGCGGGCATATGAGGCTCCATCCAGGTAAGCAAATGATAATACACCAGAAACGTTTACCGAAAAGTGTCGCCTGTATATCATGGATAATTGGTGGGTGAGGGTTGCGGTCTATATTTCACCCAACTGTAAACAGTTTATGTTGCACGAAGTTCATCAGAAAACATTGACAAGGTACATCCATTCATGGACAAAGTGGGTGTACCCAGTGGTGACGGGAACAAGAAAGGCTGCAGATCTCGCCTATAAGCAATATTTAAAAGAAATCATCCACTTAAGTTAAATGGAGTGCTTACCTGCTAAATGGCATTTTCCTATACGTAATCATGAAAGACAACCTCTCCATCTCCGAGTAAGAGTTTCAGCTAATTCTCTACGAGACCAACAAGTGCAAGATGGCCAAGAACTAGATCCAAAGAATTCGCAGATAGCACATTCTACTAGATCCTTTGATGAGACAGCAATAAAACGGGGTATGTGTCTGCTCATTGGACAAGGTCTCGAAATCGCAGTAACGCTGGATGCAGTTGGGATGTCCCCTTAAGCTGTACAGCTCGTCCCCTGCTGTCTCCAATGTGTGCTGCCTTAGGGCCGTTTCTATCCCCCGCGCATCTCCAGCTTATGAGCCCTAAAGAGGGTGGCGCTAGTGAGGTCGGTGTCTCTTCTCAGCTGATCAGTTTCGTGTAGGTCCTCAACATATCAACGTGCTCCATAGATTCGTTTTTTGGTACGACAAGGTACACTTCCTCCATGAAAACTGTAAGGGGTGTGCGGGGTGGCGGATATATCCCCATTGATTATGTAAAACTCCAGTGTCCATTCGTATTATGGAAGAGTTGTGATTCCCAGACGAATGAGATTAATGTTGACACAGACAGAAAACAAAGTTTCGAAGTTTTCTGGTGATTCTATACAGCTCTCAAGCTCCGCTTCAGGATAGTCATAATCAAAGATAATTCCTCCACCCCACTCCCGCTCCAATCTCTTTATCCATAGACCCAGTCTGCTCTAATATGTCGCCCACCTGATGCTATGCTATATTGACCATAACATGCACGTATAGACCCCCATCTCCTGCATCGATGCCCGATGTCTAACAAATGTATAATATATCAACTCGGTGACTTAACACTAGAGTAAGCAAAATGAGGATTTATCTGTCTTACATTACAACTGTGGAGATCTTTAAAAGTTCAAATCGAGTGGAAAAATAGTAATTTATATTACAAATTCAACACTATTTATGATCTGATTTACTGCAATAACCTCGTTTTCATTATTTTTTAAAAAGTGTTTAGTAAATTTATTATTTTTCAATAAAATAAAGTGAACTGTTTCAAATTTGCATAAAGATTAATTGGCTGTTTTGAAAATGTTTCACTATTAAATCGGCAGTGCAAGATTCTTACATTACTTCATTTCATTTGTATACACAATGACGCCGTTGCCTCATATAAAATAGGGATTTTACTTAATTATGTAGGCTTACAGTTATGATCTGCTCAACGTATATGGGAATAATGACAAATATTATAGTTTAATCAGTTGTAATTGTCACATAAATATTGAAGACGAAACTTAATAATGCTATTTAACATTGTCAGAATCATAAAGGCTCTTGGTCTCTATCAGCCCATAATTTAGTCCGATTAAGCCATAGTCAAAATCGGCCAGCAAGCCTTCCCCCTCCAACTAATCTCGGATATAAATAGTGATGGACTATTTTGCTAGCACACAATATCGAGGGTGTATGTAAACATTGAAGGTAGTTTGTGTTGAACATATAGTTTATGCTCAAAATCAGGCTAAAATGTACGTCGTTGTAGGGTTCAACTGTGAATGATCATTGCGCACTTAAATCAGCGTAAGTAATAGCTGTGTAATCGTTCATTTCATAAGTTTTCCTAGCGCATATGTTAGGTGAGGTAGGCTTTGACAATGGGTATCACAGTACCAATAGTTTTTCCATACAAAGCATTGCTAATGTTTTGCGAAATAAATATACTTTCTATCCTACCTCAGCATGCATGTCACACACTGTCATAGAGAACAATGTTAGATTGTTAATTTGATAACAACGAAAATAGGTACTCCATTGCATTTAAGAGAGAGAACTCTGCTGGAACTAGACAGGGGTAAAAGTTAGCTAGTTACACCGGACACATTTTCAGTCAAGTGTACCACATTTTAAAAATATCTTAAAAAATACAAAATGTGATCTAGATATGAATTAACAAAATCTCACATGTTGCCAAGAGGCTCAATTTTTTTAAAGCCTAACAGAAAAAAGTACAACTCTTACATAATGCACCAATCACAGCTAGTTTTATTGTTTATTTATGAATGCAATAATGCGGATCTACACCATAAGATCCGCCAACCTGGGGTTGTACATTTGGTACCATTATACCAATGACCCTTCCCATTCCGATTCCTATTTGGATTGAGATAAGAACTCCGATTATAAAGAGGTTAGTAGAAACACCGAAAAAAACCAAGTCCGAGATAAATCGAAATAAGTACTGTGTTTATATGTGTTTATACGCGTGGAAATTATGATTTATATTTGCTTGAATAATAAAAGCGCAAAATATAAATTGATTTAAGTTATTTTCAAACCAATTATAGTCCAACGCTATATTATCGAGGGCTCTATATTATCGCGGCTAATGAAATTTTCCGATTAATTTTGGACATGCATACTCTAGCGGTTGTTTACGCATTTAGAGCAGTAGCCAGTAAGGACGCAAATATCTTATAGCTCAATTTCATCTAAAATGTCAACATTTTTATAAAGTTTACAATGAAAAAAAATGAACATCACTTTTTTGTAAAGTGCATGCAATTACGCTGATCACCGTAAACAAATCGCCAATCAAACTTGCTATACATGCATTCGATTTGATTACGAAATTTATTCAGTGTATCGAGTGACATTTGATGATTACAGGCCATACCCTGATAGTGACATACATTTCATTACAAGGTCAAGGTTGCAATATGATTTCATGGTAGCCATTATGGACCCAAATTGAAACAACGCTGCTAATGAGAATACTTATCCAACATAAATATGAAAGCAATAATAAATAAATTACTTTTGAATTTAGTAACATTTCACTAATAATATTACTAATAATTGATTTATTCGTATAGATATAGATTTCTCTACCCACATTGCCCTTAATTCAGACAAAGTGATATATATATATATATATATATATATATATATATATATATATATATATATATATATATATATATACACACACACACACAGATGCAATAAACTGACGACAAACAGTACGAAACTAGTAACTAACTAGCCTAAGCGCTTTCGACTCTTAATGAGTCTTTTCAAAGGCAAATACAAAACATATATACGACAAACAAATAAACACAAAAACGTTGTGCTTGTAAACCTCTACATGGCTGTCTCCACATATGTTAAAACTATAAATACAACCAGCTTGTATAGACTAGTTGCGGAAACTGAAAATGGTGTATAATTCCCTAAAAGTCTACAAGCCAAAGCGACATCTATTTTTACTTTCTGTACATTTATGTAACGCAGATTATATCCCTGATATTTGATTCTATACCGGTTATTCTTATAGTAAAAATTGAAGGATAATAAGAAGATTTAGAAAATGTTAAATTCTCCTAGTGCATAGTTATCATTTTCTAGTCTTCTTGGTTTAGACCGCTTGGTTTCAATGTTCTAAGGCGGCGTATCCAGTATGATTCCTTTTCCTTCCTGGTTTCGGAACTCCAGCTGTGGTTGTTAGCAATAGCGATAAGTATTATATCACTGAAAGTGTGGCTAGGGGAGGAGAAGTGTTCTGCGACCGGGCTTCTGTACAGCATTTTTGTCATCCAATCAGATCTATGAAGGTTTATCCTTTTGTGTAGCTTTTCAGTTTCTCCGACGTACTGAAGGCCACAGATCTTACACGTGATGAGATAAATCACATTCTCTGTTTTGTACGTTTTGTTTGGACCATGTATGTTTAGTTTTTCTTTAGTCACAGTGCTAGTAAATGTCTTGGTCTCTATCATATGTTGACAGGTTTTCCATCTTTTATCGCCACAGGGTCCAGATTGACTAGGTTGGTTTTGACTAGCGGTTGGCGTTAGCTTTGCCCTGACTAGGATGTCCTTTAGGTCTTTTGGTCTCCGGTAAGCTACTATAGGTTTTTTCGGAAGTATTAGGTTTAGTATGTCTGACGATTGCACGGTTGGCCAGTGGTTTGCGATGATTTTACCTACTTTGGGATTGTCTGGGTGATAGGTCAGAAAAAATGGTATCCTGTCAACCTTTTCTTTCTGTCCATATCTGAGTAGGTCATCACAGTTTGTTTGTTTTGCCCTTTGGATTGCCTCCGCAATCAGGTCTTTGTCGTAGCCTCGGTAAATTAAATGTTTAGCCAGCTCTTCAGACCTTTCTAGGAATCTTTCATCGTCGGAGCAAATTCTGCGTATCCTCAGTGCCTGGCTATATGGAATGTTCCTAATGCAGTGTTTTGGATGACAGCTAGTTGGGAGGAGATACTGGTGTTTGTCGGTTGGTTTCGAGTAGATGTCTGTGTGTAATTTGTTTTCCACCAGTCTGGTTGTTGTGTCCAGGAAAACATGGTTTGAGTTGGAAATTTCTGTCGTGAATTTTATTGAAGGATGGAAGTTGTTTGCCTTTAATATGAAGTCATCCAGACTTTCTCTTCCATACTGCCACTTCATTTCTATATCATCGACAAAGCGTACCCACTGGTATTGTGTACGCTCAACCGATGCTAAGAGCTGACCCTCAAGTTTTCCCATGAAAATGTTAGCATACGAAGGGACCATTTTAGTACCCATTGCAGTTCCATTGATTTGTAGGTAGTTTTCTTCATTAAATTCAAATTTGTTGAGTTTTAGGACAAGCTCCAGGAGTTTGACTAAGAAGTGTGTGAGTGGATTGTTTACAGGTCTTGTTTCCCATGCTTCGCTACATGCCTGTAACCCTTCGTTGTGCGGTATGTCGGTGTACAAAGATGTGACGTCTAAGGAAGTAAGTAATGTATCTAACAATAATGGTTCGCTAGCTTTGCTTTTTATGAGATAATCTGTCGTGTCTTGAAGATATGATGGTAATTTGTGGACATGTGGTCTCATAAAATGATCTAAATATTCTGATATCCTTTCTGTGGGGTGCCCGTTACTTGAGATTATAGGTCTGCCAGGGTTTCCTTGTTTGTGGATTTTGGGTAGAAGATAAAATCTACCTGCTCTTGGGTTTTCTGGGCTTAAGTAGTTTTTCGTTTGCTGGTATATGTGTCCGCTTTTGTACGCCTCGACAATAACATTAGTGATGATTTTTGCATATTCCAGCGTTGGATCATGGTCCAGTTTTTGGTAGAACCTAGCGTCACTTAGTTGTCTACTTGTCTACACAACAACCAGACTGGTGGAAAATAAATTACACACAGACATCTACTCGAAACCAACCGACAAACACCAGTATCTCCTCCCAACTAGCTGTCATCCAAAACACTGCATTAGAAACATTCCATATAGCCAGGCACTGAGGATACGCAGAATTTGCTTCGACGATGAAAGATTCCTAGAAAGGTCTGAAGAGCTGGCTAAACATTTAATTTACCGAGGCTACGACAAAGACCTGATTGCGGAGGCAATCCAAAGGGCCAAACAAACAAACCGTGATGACCTACTCAGATATGGACAGAAAGAAAAGGTTGACAGGATACCATTTTTTCTGACCTATCACCCAGACAATCCCAAAGTAGGTAAAATCATCGCAAACCACTGGCCAACCGTGCAATCGTCAGACATACTAAACCTAATACTTCCGAGCAAACCTATAGTAGCTTACCGGAGACCAAAAAATCTAAAGGACATCCTAGTCAGGGCAAAGCTAACGCCAATCGCTAGTCAAAACCAGCCTAGTCAATATGGACCCTGTGGCGATAAAAGATGGAAAACCTGTCAACATATGATAGAGACCAAGACTTCACTAGAACTGTGACTAAAGAAAAACTAAATATACATGGTCCAAACAAAACGTACAAAACAGAGAATGTGATTTATCTCATCACGTGTAAGATCTGTGGCCTTCAGTACGTCGGAGAAACTGAAAAGCTACACAAAAGGATAAACCTTCATAGATCTGATTGGATGACAAAAATGCTGTACAGAAGCCCGGTCGCAGAACACTTCTCCTCCCCTAGCCACACTTTCAGTGATATAATACTTATCGCTATTGCTAACAACTACAGCTGGAGTTCCGAAACCAGGAAGGAAAAGGAATCATACTGGATACGCCGCCTTAGAACATTGAAACCAAGCGGTCTGAACCAAGAAGACTAGAAAATGATAACTATGCACTATTAGAATTTAACATTTTCTAAATCTTCTTATTATCCTTCAATTTTTACTATACGAATAACCGGTATAGAATCAAATATCCGGGATATAACCTGCGTTACATAAATGTACAGAAAGTAAAAATAGATGTCTCTTTGGCTTGTAGACTTTTAGGGAATTATACACCGTTTTTAGTTTCCGCAACTAGTCTATACAAGCTGGTTGTATTTATAGTTTTAACACATGTGGAGACAGCCATGTAGAGGTTTACAAACACAACGTTTTTGTGTTTATTTGTTTGTCGTATATATGTTTTATATTTGCCTTTGAAAAAGACTCTTTTAGGAGTCGAAAGCGCTTAGGCTAGTTAGTTACTAGTTTCGTACTGTTCGTCGTCAGTGTATTGCATCTATTTTAATCAATCCCTGACACACGTGATCCCTTGGTGGATCCAGTACGCTTGAAAGGGTTGTTATTCGCCATATGATTTGTATTCTTTATATATATATATATATATATATATATATATATATATATATATATATATATATATATATATATATATATATATATATACTATTTTAGTTATTATTGATTTCAACTTAACTGACATTAGTGTATTCAATTTAGTTATTAAATCCTTTATATTCGTGAAATTTTTTTAGCCAGTGCAAGCGTGGACATTACATTTTATCACCAAGTTCAAATTTGTGTTTATTATAATTTGTGCGTGCTACCATAAATTAGGTAAATAGGCTACCGTGATAATATAGAGTTGTTCCCCCATGGCACGGTAATCAGGGTCATCCGGCGTATGCGGTTTTATTTACATTAACGCGATTGGATTGACCGACATCTTTTATATTAATAGATAGAGGGAATAATCAGAGAAACCGTACAATTTGTAACAATGCAACAATAGCAGATCGGTTTTATTGTGTATTAATAACAACATTATGTACCGTGCTAAGTACTTTTGGATCTTATTTATAGCAAACATGTAATGACGTCACTCGGTTGTACTTTATTAGAAAGGTTTGATAAACTGAATGATAATACATTGAATGATGATGTAACAGTTCATTATGCATTTATTAATATAAGATTTTAAAAATAAAATTCTTCATGGACAATATTATTACTTTTCTATTTTGCTATTACCTCCCTTTGAATTTAATTGAATAATTATTTGTTTTGACTTATCAGAAGTATCATTTACATGAATCAAGAATTTTTATTCCATTTATTGTATTTTTATTCCTGTAATTCTCTTTCTTGTAGCACTAGGGACTGAGAAGTGTTACAAAATGTGTTTATAAAGTGTTATATTACTAACATGTTTAGTGTCTTTTCAATCATAACAATGAACTCTTTTGGAAAGTTAGACTGAGGTTTACAACTGAATAGAAACCGGCTAACTGTTAAAGCCAATATTACATTCAATCAACAGAATAAATTTGGTGCTACTTTAGTTTATTCTGCATTGCAAATGATATCCGTGTCTGTAGCTCAGTGATTTTTCCGGTTGACATATTAAATTTAGCCAAAAATAAATAATTTGTTTTGTGCATGAAGTATTTCAGCACCTTTTGCATTGACACAGAGCATAATACATCTCATCAAATACATGCTAAAACACAGTGGTCTGTTCATATGAATTTTTTTTTATGCCACCATAACTAGTGAAATTGTCTATTTGTAATTAAGGAATGCTCAGCTTTCCTATTTGACAATATAAAGCCATAATATAGTTGCCTCCATTTTATTTCTTTGCATTATAAAAATGGACTCTTCCAGAACATAGAAAAACACATGGCAAATTTCATTACCACAGACCAGTCTTTTTCATCATGTATCAAATGATTGGTGTTGCACTGTATGTCAATATAAATTATGTTGATGGTAATTTGTTCGTGCTGTGCGACAAATTAAGTAATTTAAGCTACAGTTAGAGATGCTAACATGAAAATTCAGTGAGAAACAGTTTTGGATATCATTCATGATGCTAGGTGGAATGAACTATAATCCTATTTTCCATCAGTTGGTCATCAGGTACATGTCTCAGCCTTAGTCAATTATGATCATCATTACCATTTTTCCTTCTGTGTTGAAGTTCATGTATAATTCCGTCCCATTCTGCTCGCCTTTTTTTTCCTTGAAACCAGAAAATTACACATATGTGTGACATACAAGTCTTTTCTTCAGGTATCATCAGCCCAGATGAATCATAAGATCAAGGAGAAAAACATTCATAGCATATGTAATTCGGGATGGGTGTTATATCACTTTGGTCCATACTAGATGAGAAGGATGTTGGACAGAGGACAAACCTACGAGATCTTTCTGGGAAGAGATTAGCAGTTGATTTGAGTATTTGGATTTTGGAGCTGAAACGAGCTAATTATAAATTATTTGATTCTCCTAATTTTTTTCTCAAGTAATTATGATGTTTACATTTCTCTCTCTTTCTCTGCAGCAGATCCTGTGTTAATCAACACTAAAAGAGATATCATTTTGGTATGACATATATTATGCCATTTTAGTGGACATTTTAGCAATGGATTTTTGCCCACCCCACACAGTAATTTTTAAAGAAAAGAAAAAAATTATGAATGAACTGGATAATATTATACAAAGATTTTATTAATACTAGGATGATAGTATATTTAATACAGAAATTCATATCTATTGTAGTTGTTATGAAATTATTCTACTGCACATTCAAAATTTCCAAACATTTTGTTAAGAATGTGAAAAACAATGAATGTTTTTAAAAGTTTTGACTTCTACATACATGTAGGAAAGTTTATAGTTCTTAAGTCCTTTGCTGATACATTCACCTCTACGATTGCAGAAATCTATTTTACCGCGTTTTGGGTTTTCTGAAGAATGGTATCCAGCTTGTGTTTATAATTGATGCTCTGCATGTACCCAGTCTAAAGACGGCTGCAGTTCGCAAACGTCTAAAGGAATGCCATGGAATAGAAGGAGGCATTGATCGGTCCAAGTTTCAGATATGTGTCAACAAGGTGGATATGTACAGGCTTCAATAATGCAATGAGATCTGTATATAATAAATTGCTAGCAACTGATTAAATTTGATGCTTTAACAAAATTTTAATACAAGTTAGTAAGAATACATAAAATTTAGTGAAAAATGGAATTTAAAGGTAATTCGTAAATCGCTATTGGTCATAAAATTATTTTTATAAATCAGAATGAAGTATGACACATCTTCCTAAAATTTGTATAAATCTCAAAGATAAAAAGCTATTGCTTATGCTTCTACAATGAATAAATATTATCACTCAGATGATCTTTCTAGACACAGTGTATTCACATGATGTATAGACCATTTTCTTCTCTTGCTTATGTAGGCATCATTGATTTACACAAAATTAACTTTGTAACATCCATATGTTAACAAGTGGATTTGGTTAAATCAATACTGTGTTAGATTTGGATTCTTTCATAAACCATGGAATTGCACCCTGCTTTGAGTCCTTTATGGAATACAATCTACAATGCAAGGCAATCCACAAACTGACCTAGTTTATTCCACTTGTGCTTGTGGAGTTTAGTGTATTTTTTACCTGGCAAGTATAGCATTGTCATTGCCTGAATAAAACACCATCGTACAATGCAGGAGTAAACACAACTGTTCCTTACACAAACACAAGTTTATTATGGTATATACACCTTTTGTTTACTGTAATTGCAGGTCTTTAATTATTTTGCTTATGTTCCAGTGTATTGGATTATTTGACAAGCTTGGAATTCCATATTTAACAAGCAGTGGTGAGGCAGAATCCCTCTGTGCCAAATTGAACAAAGATGGGGTAAGGAAATAACGTGTGCATTTTTGATATGCAGCCAAACTACTCTCCAGGTGGTACTCTTGTTTCTGTCAAAACCCCACTGCATCTTTAAGTTGATTTCTTCAAGGAATTCACACAAATAATTCAAAATAATTTTAAAGTCTTAAATAAAAAATCTAACACTGTAAATTTTAACTACTCAACTTTTTATACACTCACCATGTGGCAGAGAATATTATGTTGTGATGTTTATTTGTCTGTCTGTTACCAATTTAGTTTAGTAAAAGAGCTCAAATACTTCACCTTTTACAGTTACCAGATTTTTTGATGAAGTGAAAGAAGACAAATTTAATATTTTCTGCATAATAACATTAGTTTTGCACCACATACATGGGCCACACTTTGTTGATGACATACAGAAAACATGAATTTGGGATCAGAAGGTCAGAGTTCATATTCATAAAAAGTTAATAAGAAAATAATAGTTTAATGGCAAGTTTAATTCACATTCACATACCTTGACCAAATATCTAGGTAATTAGGTCTTGTTTGTCAGTAACCATAGGGGTCAATCATGTCCTAATAGTGCCAACATAGAGGACTCTTAAAAATATGGTGGGTGTATATTGTACCATTCATAGAACTCACATTTTGTCAACGTTCATCTTGGACTATTAAAAATGGGGTAGGTGTATATTGTACCATTCATAGAACTCACATTTTGTCAACATTCATCTTGGACTATTAAAAATGGGGTGGGCCCATATTGTGCTATTCGTGTTTTGTCATAGTTCATCTCATACTATTAAAAACTGGATGGGCATATATTGTGTCAATTATGTTTTTTCAAAGTTCATGTCAGACTATTTTATAAATGGGATGGGAGTATATTGTATAACTCATGTTTTTTCAACATTCATCTCACGTAAGACTTAACTAACAATTCAAAATAAGGCAGATCTCTGATTATAAATATTTTTTTTCTTGTCTGTTTCTGTTCTCACTCCATGTGAGACAAAGCAATCATAATGTCATATATGATTTATCCTCTGATGTCTTTGGTGTAAATATTTTGATATAAATGTCTTTGAACTTACCATCTGTTTGTCTCTTTCTCCTCCTGCATCATGTGACAGAAATAAATTTTGTAGCGTACAGGTAGCGACAAAAAACTTACATGTACAGAAATGGTGACAAAGAGGACAAATTATTGAATTTTTCAGATGCACTTATGTGATGCTTCAAAAGAAGAAATATCATCAAATTACATACATTTGTTTTTTCTCCCAAATTATGTACTGAAAGTGTGCAAATTATAGATACCAGACAATAGTTTAATGTCAAAAGATCATACTTTAGGATGCCACATGGTTCTGAACAAAATTTGGGTCATGCTATACTATATTGCATATCGGTGCCTAATGCATTTAACAGTTATGGATTGCAACTACCAAATTAAACTGGGAGAGTAGTAATACTGAGTATTTTGGGGCTACAAAATCCTAGCCATTGAAAACTAAGAAATTTTGGTCCATTATGTAGATAGCTTAAAATTGACTCTAAAAGTTCCACTATTCAGATAAAATTTTCATGATAGATTATAACTTTCAGCAAACCAATCAATGACTGATAAAAAATCAATTAATTTGATTTAACATGATGCCTTGCCCACACATTGGCTGTTTTTCAGATGGCTTGAAGTCTCAACAGTGAAATGAAAGTTGAACTGATCTTCAACCAAAAAACATCCACAGTAATAAAATTGAAATAAATGAATTGGTCATTGCACTGAATGTGTTCAGTTCAATAAGCTACCAGTAATAAAATTGAAATAAATGAATTGGTCATTGCACTGAATGTGTTCAGTTCAATAAGATATAAGAGCATTAGTATATTGTACACAAGGTTTTTTTTTTTCTTAACAGCTGGTGGATGCATGTCTTACTAGGGATGGGGATGTATTCTGCTATGGGGCAAAACATGTTTACAGAAATTTACAAAAATTGAGCAAGGTAAGTTTTTCATTTGGAGAGAATTCTTTAAAAGAGTCCGATTTTAGGTATCATTTCATGAAAAACAGATTTCCTTAACTTTTATGTTGAACTTTAATATGTGATTGTCAGTGTTTCAATTCTGAGAATATTTTTCAGAAGTTTTCCTTACATTTTTACATAACTTTAGATCAAGTCACAGGCTGGTGTAAGTGCAGTCTGTTTTGTATGTATACTTGTGGAGAATAAGAGTCAGATAGCAGGTTATTTTGAGATGCATTGAGATATTCCAATATATATTTTAAAGTGGGATTTTCTGTAACAAACATTTTTTTATTCTAAAAAAGAATAATTTGCAGCATAAGGAATGATGCATCTTGATTTGTCCAAAAATATAAACAAGTCGGACATTAGTCACCTGTTTTACTGAAATGGTGTCAAGAATCATGGCAGAAAAATGACTCTTTGTTTTTGTGTCTCAGTGTCAAAAAATGATGTTCACAGAGGTATTCCATCCAGTGTGATATAAAAATATATTGATGAATGCTAAAAGTGAAATCGAAATTCAATAGCCTTTAAGTTTTTTTTCACAGCTGCTGTTCATTACAACATTTCTTCTGCATGGTTACATGCTATATGCTCAGGATTTTCATACTTGATGGTAACAGCAGCTCTGTTTAATAAAGTTGAATGAATAAACTCAAGATGGTTCTTGCTGTAAATGATTTTCATTTTCAATATCATAATAATATTCATTGGACACTGCACAAAATTTCATTTTGACCATGATCTGAGAGAGAGAGACTGTAAAATTTCCATTGGTTTATTAGGATTGATAGTGAGATTAATAAACTATTTTCACTTTTTTTTGTTTCTCTTTTGCACAATAATTCCTCAAAGCTACAAATATCATGATTTAACAACCTTGTGGCATTTAAACCTGAGAAAGCTATTATTGTAGCAGATTATAAGTTGTCTCAGTATACATCAGGTGCATGGTACCAGAATATGAATAAGTGAATTTTGCTTTGAGCAACCACCTGTCATTTATGATTACAATCTAACCTGTTATAAGTGACCTCTGCTATGAGCAACCACCTGTCATTTATGACCACAATCATGATGCAAGGATTGATTTTATTAAATAATTGCACCATCTTATGCGACCACCAGCAACCATGTTTTGGCAAAATATATATAATGATGCTGTTGTGAATGACAGCATTGCAAAAATGTGGATACACACCACTGACATTTATTTAATCCCGTATTTTGTGATTTCACCAACATGAAATAAAAAAGAGTTCACAAATTGTAGGCCATATAGTACTTTTTTACTTTATAATGTACATATGCAAAGTATATTATTTGTTAAAGAAAAAAGCATGTAGTATGAACTGAGTTTGCTTTATTCATCAGTCTTTTTTACCATATCTCATTCATTACAATCACATTGTAACCATCGGTGCCATTTATGTTAGATGTACCAGTATTTTATTTGAAACACTTAAGGGATTACCAGTACATCTTTATCATTGTTATAACTGATTCTACAGAAGGATATAATATATAAAGAAAACTTAAATGAGCAATGACCAATAATCTTTTTCATTGATATGATTGATCCTACAAAGGGATGTAATCCATATAAATAATTATAATGTTGAATATGTATAAAATACTATAGCACATAACTATCATATATTCACAGTAGTCATATATTCAGTAAAGAATGCACATTATACATGTTAAATTTCAGAATTGAGATGGACTTCTTATATGTCATAGGCAATCAGGTTTTAGTTTTGCATTTCATTATTTATTTAGTTAATTAATTAATTAATTAATTAATTCTTAACAGACTGATGTATCAGCATTTCTTTTTGAGTATAATTGATGGATTGATCATTGATTTATGAGAACAATCCAAGCAAGTTAACTCATTAAGCCCAGATAAAGGCTTTGAGTAATAGACAATGCCAGTACCTCTTCTCTACCATCAATATACATCGGTTTCCAGTTTTAGAATCTCAGGTGGAATGAGAACCACATATCTCAATTAAACTGGAGTTGCATACAGCGATACCATTAATATTAATGTAACTAAAAGTTGTTGGTAAAAAAAGATGAAGCTAATGTGTTGATCTGGCTTTGTCGTGTCATTGTTTGGCTGATGGATGGAAAATTCACAGCATTAGCAAATTTGACTTACATTCCACATCAACTTATTGGCTGAAAAATACAGTATCATAGGAAATAAAAATTTTCTTGATTTACTCATAAAAAGATATCTTAAAATAAGTGTCAAGTTAATGTATATGCTGTCTTGTGACAAAATTTTGCTTATCTCTCACTGTTTGCATCTTGATTTGATATTGTTTGACCTGTCCATCTGTCAATCCTCAGAGTTGGTGTTGTTTTTGGGTTTAATGCCATTCTTCAGTTCTAGATAGGCTGTGCATGGCAGCCAGTATAATTGTTGGAGGTAGGAGCAGGAAAAAAACATGGAAAGAACCACTGACCCATGGGAAGCTATTGGCAGGTTTCTCATATACCCAAATTTACTGAACACAATACTTGAACCCACATGACAGTAGAGAGATGGCAGTGATTAGTAAAAGCATGTACTTGAGACCACTCATCCCCCAATGTCCCCCATATATGTAGTTCCAACCATACCCCCCAACCCCCCAAAGATTTTTTTTTGTAAAATACATATACCACCATAGCAGACGAGAAGGCAGAGTTGCACACTATAAGGTTTCTTGTCTATTATTATAAAAGGTAGAACATTATGTAATCCAAATAATTAGAATGAAATATTGCCATAACAACCTAAAATCAGATCTGTTCATGTTCATATAAACACAAATATGACATTTGACAAAATGCTATTATGTCATGAAAGTTTAATCAGGTCATCCATTCATCTACTCATACATACCTCCATTTATTGACTTCAAGCAGTTTTTGAATAATTGTTCCATGAAGATTTTTGTTCCAAAAGTATAAATCCAAAAGGTTTCTAAAATTTGTACAAAAGATAAATAAATAAATTAAAAAATAAATTGATGAGATAGGAATAATAGTATAACTATTAAATTCATTAAATTAAATTCAGAATGATATTTTTTAAATCATACTAACAGTGTTTAATTTGGTAAAAATGTCCAATTGAAAACAACTTTGAAATGTGATTCCTGGTCAGAAAATGTAATTAGATCTGTAGATCATATGTGTATTCATACAAAATTGATAACAAAAATTATACATTGAATGGTTCATACACAGTGTTGCTAAAAGCGCTTGCAATACAGAATTATCAAAGTACAGCCAAATGTATGGACAGAACCTGATCAAGAGACCCCTGTTGATTGATATAGGTGTGAGTTGATGTCAGTCAAACCTGATAGTTTATCCAGTTCTTTTTTTTTGCATTATTGTATTATTTTAATTAAGAATCTTTTTATTATATAATTTTTTGTTATGATAAAGTTACAAATATTAATCAGATACAATAATGAACTTAATTTATTCTTCAAGTTCAGAGAATTCATGAAGTGTGTTTTTAGTGTGCATTTGAGAGAGAGAGAGAGAGAGAGAGAGAGAGAGAGAGAGAGAGAGAGAGAGAGAGAGAGAGAGAGCAGCTTGAGATAATCATTGGTTGAAAGAAATGGAAATGTCCCACTGTATGCAGTTTACTTTATTACAAGCTTTCATAAGTAGGTAAACATGGAAGTGGTATTGAACGATGAATGAATGATGGATATTTTCAGATTTTGTTCTTTCACTGCAAAAAGTTGAAACAAAAGGGAAATTAAAAATCAATCAAAACTATTTATCTTCGCATTGCAGTAAATATCAAATAAGTTTGGAATGTTGTTAATTTTGCAAAGGATTGCATAAATGTTAAATTCACCATCCCATTTATAATAGTGGAATCTGCTGGTTTGTCATAGAGTTGACAGCTTGAGGACTCCATTACATTCATGCTTTGAAGGAAATGAAAGTTGATAAAAACAGTCAGGTGATTAAATAACACTTATGATATGGATAAATAGAAAAGTATGTCTTAGCCATTTCTTCAAAAATAAGCTCAGTTCTGAGTTCAAAAGGTCAAGGTCGTTGTGACCCAGAAGTAGGGCAGATTATAGTATTAGTTATACTCTTCTTAAGATTTAGCTTTTTTTTCCAGGAACTCGATAAAAGTATATAGATGACTGGAGGTTTGTAAACTTCATTTGTGTAGAAAGCTTTACAGTAATTAGGTCAACCAAGATGTGGTTTTCCATCTCAGTTGAAGATGCTTGCTCAGTCTATGTTTGTCAAAGAAAATTAACAATTAATGAATCTATAAACTGTAGTTAACCACTCTCTAAAATTTAACATCATTTTCTTAAAAATCAGTTTTTATTTTCCAAAGTTTAAAACTTCATTTGAAATCAGTTTTTGGTTAATGGTGAAAATTCAATTAAAACTGCATTGAAGTAGTTGAAGTGATAGCAGATTAAAGTCATATATGTTAATTTAATAAATCTGGTCAAAAGTATCAGGCCATCATATGACTAGGATACTTTATAATCAGACAAGTACCATAGTGTCAACCCTTCACTTGACAAGGATGCTTTGCAGTCAGACAAGCTTGGTACACAAGACATTATTTTGTAATAAGTACAACAAAACCTGGCATCAGAGGTAGTAGTGGTCCAATGTAATATTGAATAAAAAATTCTTGACTAACAGGCAGGTGGTAGATAGACTGAGCTTGAGGATTTCTGATTTGAAACATGAAACTATGGCCATAAAAGAATTGCTTGAATCCTTATAAAATTTGAAATTATGTTTGGTGTTTTGTACATATAAGCTGCACAATTAAATGTCCTGTTGTGGCTGTTTCATCAGTGTCATTGTATTTGTAATCAGCAGTTATGAATGAATGAGCAGGACCATCTACATATCATACTTGAATGTACAGTGTTTGTTCATTATAAGGCCATATCCATGGCAGCCATGGATTGAACTGCAATGCATTGAGACTTTTATATCAAAGTACATAATACATGATTCCCTCATGTCAAGGAATTCTGACTGCACCATTGGCAAAGTGATTAGAGCATCTGCCTTGGATATGGGAGGTCATGGGTTTGAACCTCAGTCAAGTCATACCTAAGACTTATAAAAATGATCATCACAGCTCACTTTCCTTATAAAAATGGTACTCAGCTGCCTTGCTTGGCACTCAAGATTAAGAAGTTAGTGTTAGGACTTGTCGGCCTGGTGTCCAGATAATGTGACTGGGTGGGATGTCATGCTACATGTCTGCAGCATGATGCATCATTGCTAGACATCACTCATAAATTGTCACACTTACATTGATATGACTGAAAAATTGTTGAAGCTACATTCAAAATCCAAATCATGTGCACACACAAATAAGCACACACACACATGCACAAGGTTGTCCATGGGAGCCATAGAGTATAATGACTTACACTAAGATCTCCCTATAATGAAGTATATACCTTATATATATATATATATATATATATATATATATATATATATATATATATATATATATATATATATATATATATATATATATATATATATAACCACCTTAGATGGTTGGAGCCATAGATTATACTAATTTATGGTGAGTGCTTTCTACTGATATACATAATAAGCTCTCCCTCATTATAAGGTTTTTCATGGTAACCATAGAATACACTGTCTTACAATGAGACAACATGAAAACAATGTACATCATATGTATAATTTTAACATTACATAAGATCCATAACTGGGAATGTATTATAATGAAGGGTGTTGTGGTGAGGGAGAACTATATTTCTAATTGTACTAAAACACAGATCAATACTGTCACCTAATAAATGTAAATCATTGCTTAATTATGGCTTCTTTGAAAGCTTTCTGGAACTTTCAATTTTAATGTCTGACATTTAGGCATTTATCACTATATAATATTAAAATCCAGATAGTCATGGCATTAACATGAAACTCTCATTATAGACAGTGGTACTACAGATTTCTTAAAATTTCTTGGATAATGGTGAAAGAAAGACTTTGATTTACCAAAATGCAATGCTAAGTGATATGCTTTTCCTGTACCAGAAATGTCCCAAACATAAATGCAAAGTGGAACATATGAGGTGCTATTATTTTGGTAATAGGGAAAAGAAGTGATCATTTTGTGTGGTTTATTTGACATCAATTTATTCAGTAGATACTAAAGGAAAAATTTGTTTGAAATCTCATTCCAGGAATACTATGTGGATATTTATACTGCAGATAGTATCCAAGAGAAGGTTTGTTTGGATCAGCGGAGCTTTGTAGCACTGGCCTTATTGTGTGGCTGTGACTATAACAAGTCTGGGGTTAAAAGTATTGGACATAAAAAGGCACTGTCGCTGCTTCGTAATTTCCAGGAGAACAAGTTTGACCCGTTAGACAGGTTATTTGTGGAAGCATATATTCTTGATGTGTTATTTATGAAGTAGTTCAGAAAATCTGTCATTTGCAACTTTTACATGTATATACATAAGTATATACGAATGTATATACTGTACATTTCTTAACTTGATTGAATGCTAAGTGAAATAAATATATTAATCAAACTTTCTGCACTTCTAAAGCATGCTGTTATTTGTGGGTTTGTTTCCATAGCAACATGCTTCATATAAAAGTGAAATGTCATTGAAGTGAGAATGTTTGCTCATTTTCAAACCTCAGTATATGAGATCCTTATAGTGATTACCCATTTCATCTATCTGTTTCTATCCATCAACATCTTGTAAACACTAAAATTTGCTAACCAATTGACATAATTTAGATTTCAGTGTCATTAAAACTGTTTATGCTATATGGGACCTATTTTCTTTGGCTTAACAACAGAGATAATAAACTATGTTTGATGTAGCCTCCTAAGTGCCTTAATAGAGAACTGATAGAGACAACCCTATTGGCCTGGGATGCATCCCATTCTGATGTTTCCAACTGAAATGGTCTCAGCCTTTTAAAAATATTGTGATTTAGATGAGCAGAATTGGACATTGTCTTTTAAGGAAATTAACATTTTGGAGTTTTATTTTCTTTAATAGCTATTTTGGGATATCTATACTTGCAAGATACTGGATAGGATTGTGCTGATATGCAATTAAATGCCTACAAAATAAATTGATATTTCCTACATTTTGTTCATGTTATTTGATAGAGTAATGACCATTTCCCATTAAGTTAGCACTTTCCTGTTGGCAGTTACTCAAAGCCAGTACAGTTCAGCATTCATTGAACATTTTATGCTGTCCTTTGGTATCTAAACTTGCTACCAGATGCAGATGTGCCTGTTAGACTAATGTCTTTTGCCTCTTTTCTCTGTCTTTACTGCTAAAACTTAAAAAGAAACAATAATGATATTGTGCAAGTAGCAGAATTTTGTGTTTTGCTCATAATATTTTGAGTCAAATGGAGATCACATATTAATAGTTTTTATTGCATTGGCTGAATATGGAATGGACTGTGCATGTTCATTTCAGTCAATGTAATTTATATTTGTCATGCTGTATTTGTCTTTAAGGATGCTTGGTTGGAGGAGTAATACAGAGCTGAACAATCTACAAGAAGTAAGAACAAACCTGCCTAAAAAGCATCCACATTGTCTCAGGTGCCACCATGTTGGTAAGTTCTTGGTTTCTTACTGTGTGAGTTATGTTAATGTTTACATAGTGCCATTGAGATGAATGGCAAAAGCCATTGTACATCTGCTCCCTGCACTCTAGTTTGCTTTCATCATATTGTAAGATAAATGTTCTATTTCATAGCTGCCAAGTGGTTCTTTTTCCCTGTATTTGTCCTGTATTTTGGACCTGAATATGGGTGTATGTTTTTCTTGTCAAAAATCTGTTGTTATTTTATATTTTAAATAAATGAAATTTTTTTCTTGCAATTTTCTGTTTAGAATGGGCACCTGGTTCCATTCTGAGGGTAAATGTATCATGTATATAGGGATATAGATTTTTAAATATGACTGATTCATGTCAGTCTTTAACCACCTTCATAGACTGTGCTATCACTATCTCGTCATCATGATATTTAACTTCTAGTCTAGGAATACAGAAGATTCAGAATTTTCTCCAGCAAAGAAAAGATAACAAAATGGAAGGCAATTATGCCATTATGTTTAGATTGTGAAACCATCTAGTAAATGAGGAAACATTACATTTTGCAAATTGGGTAATTCTGATTTCACTATTAAGCATGTAGGTAGGTGCCTTTGACGTGAATCAGCATGAAAAAGCTATTGAGCATCTGCATGCTACTTCATCATCCACAGCTAGGCATGAACATATGATGTTTATAAATACCAGAGAGAACCTAGATGTGATTCAATCGAGGTTCATTTAACAAAATTTTTTGCAGAAATGAACCTTTCTCTTTCAGATACTAGTGTTGTTTTTCAATTTGTTTCACACACTTTTTCCAGACAGTAAAATCACAAATGATTACATGTTTACTAGAATGGAAGCAGTTAAGTAAAAACTTGCACAGAATTCAGATCATCAATGAAAGATGGTGCATTGGAATTGATAATGGTTGAAATTAGGTGTGGAAAAGGCTTCTTAATCAGCTTGTGTCTATGTGTGAGTCTGTGGCACTCTTGCACCTTCTTAATGGGCACCTGAATAGAATAGAGTTCCCATTGAGAAGGTGCATGGCTGCAACACATGCATCTATGACATTAAATAATTAATTTATTGTCCTACTTTACTAATGGTTGTAGATGTTTTTACGTATCCATTAAAGTTTTCAAATCTGAAAAATCAGTAGTCAGTATTTTTGTACTCTGGGTTAGCAGCTATGCTATTTTTTGAATTTGCACTTTAAATCTTTTATTGGATTCTTTACATGCCACAAGTTTTATGAAGAATGCATATAAATTTCTTAATTGATTCTCTGTTCTCAGTCAACAGTTTAACATGTCTGAAATTAAAGTTTTGATCAGCAAATTTTTTTATATACACATGGCATAATGGATTGTTATTATAGACATAAATCCATATTGAATTTCTTTGATGATCTTTGGATCGAACATTTAAATTTTACAACAGTGGATCTCATTGACACAAATGATGCGGACAGTGTTGATAACAGACTGTAAATTTGAAATGTTTTCTTCATTTGTTTCCTTGATAAATTGTTTTAGATTCAGCTGCCATTAGGTCATTGAAAATGGATATTCATTCATAAATGTGTACATTACTTCATTCACTGATGCAGTTATTAATTTTCTGTATGAGACATAACTTTTATGTAATTGTGTGTTGTTGCTATGTTTGTTACATGCCTATCATGAGGATGAGCATGTTATATTGCTATATCATCCATACATCATTGGTTCTGCACAGTAACTTGAGTTGTCCACTATCTAAAGTCAAAACACTTTTGTGGATGTCTTGCCCTTGGGTTAAGGAGGATCAATGTGAGGATTCAAAAGTTAAGGTTGCTGCAACTAAAATGAGAAAAAGGGTTTCTTCAAAATAAGTATGGAAAGCTTGAACTTAGTGTAAAGAATACGTATATTGATGTTGGGGTCAGAGGTCAGAATAAGTATATTGATGTTGGGGTCAGAGGTCATCTGAAAGATGAAAACTTTCTTCTCCACCATCTAGAGTTGCAAAAATATTGCGGATAACGTGACACTTGAGGTAAGGAAGAAAGCTTTTACTCTCAACAGTCAAGTCATAGTCATTTTCACTGGATGAAAATTATGGCTTGCACTTGGATTAAGGAAGTGCCCTATTTTTTTTTTTTGTGGAAAGGTCAAAAGTCAAAAGTCACATTAATTGAATAATAAAAATGGTTCCCACAAAATGACATGACATAACTGGACCAAATTCATGGATATCTTGCAATTTAAGGTAGGTAGAAGTCCAATAATTTGGGGATCCAAAGGTCAAAGTTTAAGGTGTTTGAAAGAAGAAAAATGTATTATGCACAAAACTTCAGATCTGTTGACATATATAAAACATTTTGTGGATGGCTTGCACTTCAGGAATTAAAGAAGCAGGTCAGTTTTGGGATCAAAAGTTGAAAGGTCATGGTAATTGACTGAAGAAAGATAAATGATTTCTAGACAAATGTTTCTACATGGATGACTATTAACAGTGAGCCAGTGTATAATGAGAAGTTCATTGTACTTTTCTTTTTCTTAATGTTTTGAGCTAATATTTTAATTGATATTTACTAATAGCCTGCTTATTAAATTTAAAAACAATCATATTCATTTGTTCAGATAGAAATATATTTTTTTTCTGTTGCTCATCTTATATTTGATAATGTTTCTTCAAAACCTGATTAAATTATGAACATACTCTGAAAAATGTTTCTGTTCTACAGGTGATTTAACAGCACATGATACCACAGGATGCTCCTCATGTACTACTAATGTGGGATGCTCTGTAAATGCAGACACTTGTTATTGTGAATGGCATCAATCTGAAAGAAAACTTGCAGACTTCAAAGACGATTTGACTAAATTTAAACAGGAGTTGGATGTCAGAGAGAAAGCCTTAATGGATTATAATTTTCCAGACAAAGAAGTACTCATGCCTTAATAATGTATAGTATTTCTTCATTGAAAAACCTCAGGGGCCAATCTTGTACATGTTTTGAAAAGTGGGGTTTGACTTATAAATGGAAACAGCTTCAAAAAAAGTTTTCCAAATTTTTGCATAAGTAGGGGGATGGGCTTACCACCAGGCATGCATTTATTGTTGGAGAAATGAATTGTGGTGAGTGAGTGTTAGTCTTAATTCACATAATCACTCACAAGAGTCATTTCTTTTCGCCTTACCGACATTTGATATAAAAATATTATTATGATTAAATCAGTTATAGTTTAGTTCTAGATGTTGACCTTGTTATATGATATAAATGCCAACATATACAGAGAAAGTTACCAAAGGCAGCTCCTGTGTATCCTGTCTAACATGGCCCCCTCTGTAACCTGGACTCCAGTAATATGGCCCCTCTGTAGCATGAACTCCTTTGTAACATTGCCTCCTCAGTAAGATGGCATTAACCTGTCCTTGCCAGTAACCTGTTTTCCTCGTAACATGGTCCCCTTTTCTAAAATGGACTCCTGGTCTCTTTTTGAACTGTCATATACTGGCCACCTCTAAAACAGGCAAAATTTATGATTGAGACAGTGTCTGGTTTAAGGATGTTTCATTATGTATGCTCTTTTCCCTTTTGCAGTTGCACATTATTAACAAAAGATGCTTTTTATATAAGGGCATTTCAAGATTTTACTTCTTACATTTGTTATGTCAGGCTTCCAACTTTTGGCTGGACATATAATTCAGTGTAGCTTATTTTACTTTCATTTCTTTTTGATCAAAATAATACAAGATTGTCTTGTGTCTTATTTAATTTTGACTCAAGCTTGCTTAAGTTTTTAGTGTGGCGACATGCATGAAGCTAATCTTAATGCGGTCAGTTACATGAAATGTTAGTACACTATCTTATTTCTTTCACCAGTATGGCTACCACAGTGTGGTCATCTGGAAGATCATATTATAGCTACTTCTAGATGGCTGGTCATCCCAACTTTCTGTTTTCACTAGAAGACTTAATATGATATCTAGTTCATTCCAAAAGGTATACATCTGATATCCTATATAGCTATCATGGCAGCCATCTTGAGAATCTTGTTAATACTACTCCTCCAAAAAGATATCAGCATTGGGTTTTCACCTGAAGACTCTTTATAGTGTCTTGTTTGTCCTTAATGGCTGCCATGGTGATCATCTTGAAATTCTTTGTCTTTGCAACTTGTCTTAAATGGAGAATCATTTTGACATGGAGAAAATCTCTTTATAGCTACTTGGCTGGTCAAATCAACATTATGCTTACATTAGAAGAGTTCTTATTTTTATCTAGTTGCATCTAAATGAAAATGATGAAAATTGACCCATAATATGGCAGTTATGGTAACCATCTTGAAAATACTGCCATCTCTAATCCTACCAGATGAAAGGCTATATCAAAATAGAGTTTTCGCTTTTAGACTTTTTATAGATACCTAGTTGGGCCTGACTAGTACAACTGCAGGTCCATTGGTTGTTGTTTTTTCTTTGTGGCCCACACTGAAAGAAAAGGTCAGTGTTGAAGATGTTGGACCAGTCTAGTTTATCCAGTATTGCTGCAACACCAACCTTCTTGAAAACATCGCAGCTGTTGCTACTCCCCCTGAATAGATGATCTTTTGATATGGTGTTTACACCAGAAGACTTCTGAAGATGACCAATTGATTCTAAGTGAAAATTGTCCCAAGAAGACGCCCAGTATGTCCACCACAGCAGCTAATTTGAATATCTTGTTATAGCTGAAGAATGTCAGACATTCCAACACTCAGTAGTTAAAAGAATTTTTTTAAATTCCAGGAAATTCTTTTGCCTAGTAGAATATCATTCTCTTTGCAAGATTCTTGCATAGGAATAATGTAATTGGAAATTTTTGAAGAGAGCAAATGTTTATATTGCTAAAAATAGTGTTGCTTAAGCATTGCAACATTTTAATTTGATTTATTCTGGAATGTTTTATATGAAAATAGAGCAGAAAAATTGGAACTGTCCTTATTTTTTTTCTTCTTCAGATTATTCATGAGTTTCTGGATGACAAGAATGAAAAAATACCACTGAACAAAGTTTGTTCATCAGAGCCAGATGTGACAGGCATTGTTTCCTACATGCTTGATAAAGTGCGCATGGATGGTGTTGACATCATGAGACACTTAATAATAGCTCTTGTGCATATCAAGCTATTTTCTTCACCCCAATTCTGGCACAGTCTAAAATTAGAGCCAGTCAGGTAATTATTGTTTTTCTTGAGATTTCATTGGCTGTGAAAAAAATCTTTTTGTTAATACACCGTGACCCACTATTATACAGTGTTTGGAGTGCATTAAAGTGGCTTAGATTTTGGTCAGTTGGTGACAGTTATCTTGCCGAAGCTACCCATTGGATGACACAATTCATGGGGAAATGAAAACATCAATAAGTTAAAAAGTTTAAAATCTTTTCTTGATTCCCTACCTTCAGTTAGCTTGATGGCCAGATATTTATGGTTTCAAAAGATTGGAGTTTTATGCTGCCATTGGTACCAGTCATAAGCATAAACTTTTTCCTGGGAAAAACTTTCATGAGACAAAAATTGTGTTCCATTCACTTTGGAAAATGCAACAAACCTACAAATTCCATTACTTTTATTTAAATTTGGTGTTGATTCATTTGATGCAAGGTGATTCATTTTTTATTGAAGACTGTAGTCAGCTTGCTTTGATGTAGGGTGCATATGTTATTTAAGTTACCATTAGAGACAAACTTTGGAAGACCAAACAAAAGCCATTCAGAGGTTGGTCATTTGTAGCTAGTCTATAGCTGAGTGTATCACAGCATAGTATTCTCAAGCAAGATAGCAGCATAATTGGATTATGATATAACAATTTACTGTTAAGATGGTTTGAAAAAATGAGCAAAGGATTGTTTATGTAACAATAGAACAATAGATACATTCCTGTGCATTTTATATCCAAGTTTGCTGCCTCTTTTCATTGTGCCTATGAATTTCTCTACACCAATCCTAAGATCGCATATGCAATTTTAAATAGCAAACAATGTTATCATTAAATACAATTCATTAATTAACATGAACAATGCATGGTTCATCCACAAGTATGATGTATATGTAATTGATTTTAATTCATATAGTGATATGGAATTTTATTTTCACCTATATAGTGATATTGAATAATATTGATTTTAAAATGGAACATATAAATATCATGGTCTCCTGTCAATGATTTACGATTCCACATCTCATGTTGAATGTTCAAGGAGCCACCTTGCATGGTCTACCCCTTCCAATCTGCAGAAGGATCACTTGAAACCTCCTCATTCCCAGTAGACTTGTTGGTCTTGAAGGTTTGGTCCCTCACTACTAGTTAACCATTACTCTCCTCTGAGCCAAGATCAACATTGACTGTAGCATCCATGTTATTACATAAACCCACCAGAGTTCTACAGCTGTCTGTCATAACGAGTTCTACAGCTGAGATTGCTTTCATGAAATGGAATGCTTCCTTGAATTGTGATAATATTGTTATGATTCTGTGGTCTTCAACTAAGTAACAGAAAAACAGTGAAACCAACAAGCTTAATAAAATTCAGCAAATTTATTTCCCTATAATAAAAAATTGAAAATTCAAAAGGAACTTTTAGTAGTATGAACTTTACCCTAAAGGATGCTTAAAGTTTTATCACATTTCTAAAACTATAGAGTGTTCTGAATAAATTCCTGTTTTGAATGTGCTGATGTGTCAACAGTCTTGATGTATCACAATTATATAATCAAGAAAATCCTTGAATAAATTTACAATAATCACAAAATAATTATTTAGTCCAAATGTCAATGAGCACTCTGCAATTCCAATAATTTAAAAAAGTAAATCATCTCAAATTGTAAATGAACACAACTTAAAACACAGATTCAACTAGACAGAAATTAAAATATGAATCAATAATTGTGTTGATTACAACCTTTTTATAAAGACACAATAACAGGACCACTTTGAGGGTCATTTTCTCTGCAAATTCATAAACAAGGTGAATTCCATTAACATATTTTAACAACCAACCTGACAGAAAACAAATACACTGTAGAATATCCAAGGGGAAATCAAATATCCTAAACTCAGATCCAAGTAAGCATTTTTACAAATATTAACATAAAGTTTAGTCCACAATTTTAAACAGAAGTTTGCATGTAGTATGTTGTTTACAAAGTGAACCTTACAATTACTCATTAAATAACCTTGTTGTGGTGAAAATTCTCAGCCAGAGAATTCAAGGTCATCAGGTTTCTCAGTTACATGTACAGCAGTTGTTAAACAGAACATCTGACATTGACTAAACAGTATTCCATGACAATAGGTACCTCTCATTATTGCACAGATGATGCTAGTGTGCAGTCAGATATGATTAACAATTGAGAAAACC
The DNA here is from genome assembly GCA_016746295.1 of Potamilus streckersoni. Taxonomy (NCBI): domain Eukaryota; kingdom Metazoa; phylum Mollusca; class Bivalvia; order Unionida; family Unionidae; genus Potamilus; species Potamilus streckersoni. Next base: position 52,074 of record JAEAOA010001967.1, read on the forward strand.
ATTAACCAATTGATTCCAAAACATATGCATTCAACAACGTTGGAAGAAATTTCAACAGAAAGCCTCCTACTGACCCAGATAGTTTGACCAACTGCTCTTGCATTAGGCCTTTAGGCAGATATCATCCTTCAGACCCATATGCTTTGAGTTGTTGTTTGAGTGATCTCAGGCCTACATATGCTTTGTGTTGTTGTCTGAGTGATCCCAGGTCCTCATATGATTTATGTTGTTGTCTGAGTGATTCAAGACCCACCTATGCATTGAGTTGTTGTCTGAATGATTCAGGCCTGCATATGCTTTGTGTTGTTGAATGAGTGATCCCAGGCCCATAATGTTTTATGTTGTTGTCTGAGTGATTTAAGACCCACATATGCATTGAGTTGTTGTCTGAATGATTTCAGGCCTACATATGCTTTGTGTTGTTGTCTGAGTGATCCCAGGCCCTCATGTTTTATGTTGTTGTCTGAGTGATTTAAGACCCACATATGCATTGAGTTGTTGTCTGAATGATCTCAGACCTACATTTGCTTTGTCTTGTTGTCTGAGTGATCACAGACCCACATATGCTTTGTGTTATTGTCTGATTTTTATTTATCTTTCCATGAATTATGGACTTGCAAGGTAGTAGAAGTTAAGTTGTAATAGTAGTGTGATTGGTTTAGTAAGAAAAACATAATTCTGAAAAAAAATTCCTTTCAGTATATTTGCAGACTGAATTCTTACTAAATTACTGTTACATAGAATAGTTTTATGCTGCTTTTAGTAACAAAAGCAATGTATTCTTACAGGATACACAATGTAAACACAAAATTAAACTGGATGGTTTATATGAACACATGAAGATAAACAACAAATAAATGAATTGCCACTAGCAGTCAGTGTTGTTCAGATAAAATTATACACATATCCAGATTCCTTTGGCATGATAGCCATCAGTAATTGTAATAGGCACAAACAATAGAATCATCTCACCATAAAGTTTAGGATTAACATTTTAGTGAAAATTATTTTTTCTGCTAAACTGGCTAAAATTGTACACTAATATTTTATAATTAACAGTTACATAAATTATTATTTTACGACCAGTTGTAATTGTAAATACCTTTTGCTTCATACCCACTGTTTTAGAGTTAAAGGCTAACTGAAAATGAGCTCCATTTTTGGTAAGATTTCATGTATTTGGTTTCATGAATTAATAATACAGAAACCAATGCCTGATCATTTCCAGCAGAGAGAGCAATTCCAGAGATAAACTGCAACTGTCCTTTTTTTTAGCTCACTTGGCCATAATGCCATGACAGCATATTTTATTATCTGGCAGCCTTCATGTGTAACTTGCCACAGTTTCACTATCTGTAAAAAAAAAATGTATATTTTCAGCTTCTTTTGAAAACATCTAAATAAATTTTGACCAATTTGGAAAACAGCTTCCTCGCATGATGATGTTTCAAGTTTGTACCAAATTGCCAATCTGCCATTCAGTATGGCTGCCAATACTACAATAGATAAACCTATTGAATAATCCTGAACAGATTTAGCCAAATTTGATATATGTCTTCCTTGCTTAGAGTCTTTTAACTTTATACAAATAATGTTGATCCAATTATAAACCTGGCCACCATTACTAATTTATTAAACCTTTAAACAACATCTCATGAACTGCTCAACAGAATTTGATCTGATGTGATATAAAGCATCGTGGCATAGAGGAATTTTCAAGTTTGCACAGTTGGTGCTTTGTGCTTTCAGTTGTGGATGAAGATGCCAAAAGTAGAGAACCTTTAAGGAGTTATTTTAGTAATATATGCAGTCATCATCATTTAAATAATTTTATCAGAAAAATTCTAAACCCCAAGATTTTTACCAACTTATTGCATTTGGTTTCTTGAAGGATCTCTGAAACACTTGGGCCCCATGTTTAGGTCTGATTATAGTATTGATGATGTGTACATTGTAATTACATTATCCTGTTTGTAAATCCTAAAGGAGCAGCGAATTTCATTTAAGCAGAATTTTGTTAAAAGTTTTTGTCTCTTCTGCATTGTCATCACAAACAGTATCAACAATGTGAAAGTTTATTTTTGTTCATTCGATAAAGAGAAGCAAATAGATCTTAGGACTTGGAGAAGAATTAATTATATAATACATACAGTGATATTGTTTAATCTAAGATTGTGTTTTAGATGGGTTTGGATTTTACTTGATGATTAAAATTCTGTTTTTTTAATAACTGCACTTTTGGTAATCATTACAATAACTGTTTTAAAGAAGATAATTTGCTAGTTTTATGGTGTAATTTTTTTTACAGTATATTGAGAGAAAGCAAGGAAAATTTCAGACTTTGCTACGAGGTGAAGTGGAAAAAGTTAGGTGAGACCTTATGATTCTTACATTCCAAGACTCATTAAGTGTCTTGGCTAAAATATCTGGATTTTTATACTTTCTAATTATAACTTTTCTCTTCCCATCCTTTTTATATGCCCACCAAAAGCCAGAACATTTTATATCACTTTGTTGTCCATCAGTTCATCCATGCATCTATCCATGTATCCAGCCATCTATCCATGTATCTAGCCATGTATCCATGTCTCCTGCCATCTGTCTATGTATCTAGGCATCTATCCAAGTTTTCAGCCATTTGTCCATGTATCTAGCCATGTATCCATGTCTCCTGCCATCTGTCCATGTATCCAGGCATCTATCCAAATTTTCAGCCATCTGTCCATGTATCTAGCCATCTATTCATGTCTCCTGCCATCTGTCCATGTATCTAGGCATCTATCCATGTCTCCTGCCATCTATCCATGTATCTAGGCATCTATACAAGTTTTCAGCCATCTGTCCATGTATCTAGCCATGAATCCATGGCTCCTGCCATCTGTCCATGTATGCAGGCATCTATCCAAATTTTCAGCCATCTGTCCATGTATCTAGCCATCTATCCATGTCTCCTGCCATCTATCCATGTATCCAAGCATCTATCCAAGTTTTCAGCTATCTGAATCTGCATCTAGCCATCTGTCCATGTCTCCTGCCAACTGTCCATTTATCCTGCCATTTTTCAGTATATCGAGCCATCTATAAAGGTATCCAGCCATCTATAAATGTGTCCAGTCATCTGTCCATGTATCCAGCCTTCTGTCCATGTATCTAGCCATTTGTCCATGTATCCAGCCTTCTGTCCATGCATCCAGCCTTCTGTCCATGTATCCAGCCTCTGTCCATGTATTCAGCCATCTGTCCATGTATCCAGTCATCTTTCCATGTATCTAGCCATCTGTTCCTTGGTAAGCTAGTATGCAATAACTTGAATTCAACATTAGCTACCATTTTTGGAATTTATGAATTGCTTTCATTTGGGATAAGAAATATTCTTGATGAATTTAGGGTTAAAAGGTCAAGGTCCAGGTCACTGAGACAGAGTGAAGAAAAATGGTTTCTGCGAAAATTTTTTTACTTTAACATAACAAAACTTTATCAGACTTTGTGGATGATTTGCACTTGGAGTTAGGTAGACATGTATCAGTTTGATGTCAACAAGATAAAGGTCAAGGTCATTGTGATTAAAAGTACAAAATGGTTTGTGAACATTAGTGTTGCAAAATAGAGCTATACCATACTATGTGTATGGCTTGCAGTTACAATAAGGACGAAGCCTATCAGGTTTGAGGTGGTTCAAAAGTAAAAAGTGATGGATGGTGTGATATTTTGGTGAGAAAGAAGCCAGGCTATTCATGAATGGCTTATATTTTTGGTGAGAAAAAATCCAGGCTATTCATGCATGACTTATATTTGGGAGAAAAAAAGCCAGGATATTCATGCATGACTTATATTTGGGAGACAGGCTATTATCAAGGTCACTGAAAGAAGAAGAATGGTTTGTTGTTGCACAGTATCTTAAGTTTGATACCATGCACCTTGACCATGGTTTATGGAGGACATGCACTAAAAGCATGGAAGAGACTTTTTGATTTGGTGGCAAAAAGTTCATGGTCAATGTTACTCTAAGAACAAGAAATACACAGTAACTTTTGTTCTAGAGTAAGTTCCTTAGGCAAAATTTGTGGATATCAGGGACATATAGAAACATTTTTTGGTCTGAAGGAGAAGGATTATAATCATGGTAAGTCTAATAAGAGAATAATGAGTCTATTGTTAGTAAGATGAAGCCCTTGATCGAACAAGCATTATGTAATTTTTCTATAAGTAAAATGTTTGTTTTAAATCCTGAAATATTCCCTGTAAAATCACATGGAATTAGAATGGTGTCATTTTACAGAATAATATTTTAAAAAAACAGGCATGTAACTTAGAAATATGTTGATGTTAAAACGGAATATTCCTTTACAAAAATCCATATTTGCCTTTGAACATGTAAAAATGAATATCATCATATGAGAATTGGTTATATGCATGCAGTTGTACTTGGAAAAGATAAAAGAAAAAGAAAATAAAGATATACCTAAATGCTATAAATACCTAAATGTTGGAAATACCTAAATTATATAAATACCTAAATGCTATGAATACCTAAATTATATAAATACCTAAATGCTATAAATACCTAAATGATGGTAATGCCTAAATTTTATAAATAATTAAGTGCTATAAATACTTTAATGCTATAAAGATGATTTAAATAAAGAAATACCTAGATGCTTATAACATTATGTCAGTACTTTGACTTGAATGTTATATTTTTATTTTGGTAATGATATTCATTACCATCTAAATACTATATACACAGTGAATCATGATTGATGTTGTATTCACATTAGCCCAAATAGACCTTCAGCAAGTAAATAATAGCAAAAAAGGTTTACAAAGAATACAATTAATGGAGTCATTATTATTCTCTTGGTAGAGCATTGGACTCTTAAACAAAGGGTTATTGGCGGGAATCCCAACCAACCAACATCCAGTAAGAGAAAATTGTGGAAATTAACCGTAATGAAAAGTAATATCACATAAATTGTATGACATTCTTTAGATGTATTCAAATATCTGTAAACCCCTTTCCAAAATTAATCGTTTCAAAATGAAAACTAATACAAAAAAATAGCCAATCATCAATTACTAATACTATTTGTTTCATCTCTGGCAGAGGTTGACACCTGGACAAAGGAGGACTACTATACAATCCATGTAGAAAGAGAATTGTTTAAACAACAGTACTCAGAAATGGTCAAAGAATTTATTTCCTCACAAGGAAAAGGTATTATTGCTTGATGTAAAGCATACTTTATTGCATGCAATTTATAACATTTATCTGTTAATCTATTCAAGCAAAGTTACATGTATTGACAAGTCAGGAAACAAACTGTTGCAGAACTTTACTTATAGGAAGATGTTATATTCAAGAGAAATGAAATATTTATAAATAGGTTGACACACTCACACTTGACTTTTAAGTAGCAGGTGGTGTGTGGTCAACGATAAAGGAAGGAAGGTAGTGGTGGAACAGATAGAACGTTATTAACAGAAAAGGTAGAAATTAGTGAAATAGTGTTAGTCTATGTTTTTGTCCCCTCATGCTCACACCAATCAGGCTGACATGGTGGCAATAGGATAAATAAACCTCAACTGGCATGGCACGGAGAATCACTAGGTTTTACTTGCAGCTGACTGTTGCATTACAATTCCTGGAAAATGGAAAATTCCTGTTTATGAGATACCAACTCTGACAGGAGCTTTAGCAACTGTTTTTGACAATTTGTTCTAAGTCCCTGTATTGCATGGAAATAAGGTGAACTGATACAGTCTGTTGCTGTTGAGTTTTAGTAGGATTTGCCCTAATTTGGCTACACACTAGGGTCAAATATTTGTTTGCGAGTATAAACACTAGGTTGTTCACTATCTTGTATGACATAGGTGTACCTTGGTAATTCATGTAATTCCCACTGGAGATGATCTGATTATGCTGGTATTTCTGTATCTGTTTGTTGTGTATCTAGTGGCTTTCCTCTAAATCATTTCTATTTTATTTTTTTGTTATGAGGGTTCCACACAGTTGAGCAGTATTCAAGGTCATATAAGCGATAAATATACTGCACTTTTTATGTCCTCTTTGCTTATTTGGAGGTTGTGGCACAGGAAACAAGGTTGCTGTCCCTTTTGGCACTATCTTGTTTATGTAGCCTTTCCACGAGACATCTTTAGACCTCATAGTCTTAGATGTCTTTGTTTAATATATCTTTATTATCTGCTTTTGTAAGACAAAAAATAAAATACAATGATAACTACCAACAAAAATAACATAAGTTATGTAATGCACAAAACTAGTAATGCTTAAAACTAGTAATTATCAAACATTAGCTATAATGTGATGCTTAAAACTAGTTAATTACTGCATAATAACACTGATGTTTGGAAGAATAAAAAACATCACTTGTTCAATATTGTATTTAAGAAACATCTAATTTAATTTGTTAAAGTATAAATGAAAAGTTTCAACATTTATTTGCATTTTAAAAACTTTATCACTTTGTACATTGTTGTTACCATTTTGTAAACATCAAATATTTGTTAATTCATTCTTACAGTGAATGGAGGAATATAATATGACCAAGTGTGCATGACCTATTTTGATTCATGTTCATTTGTCTTTTCAAGGGAAACAAGTGGGATTTAGGAAGAGGAAATCAACTGATAATATTACAAGCCAAACAGCTATTGACACTTTTTTCCCAAAGAAAAAAAAACAGAGCAAGAAAGGAACAAAAATGACATATTAATGCAAATTATACAAATAGCTTGAATTAAAAGAGCTTCGTTAAAGGAATATTTCTAATTTTGAAGGTCTGAAAAATTATCAGCTATATCCTTGTGTTATTTAGCTGTATTGCTGTCTTAGTACAGTAAATGTTACAGCCAGTTAGTTGACTATTGCTGCCTTAGTACAGTAAATGTTACAGCCAGTTAGTTGACTGTATTGCTGACTTAGTACAGTAAATGTTACAGCCATTTGACTGTATTGCTGACTTAGTACAGTAAATGTTACAGCCAGTTAGATGTATTGTTGCCTTAGTACAGTAAATGTTACAGCCAGTTGACTGTATTGCCGCCTTAGTACAGTAAATGTTACAGCCATTTGACTGTACTGCTGCCTTAGTACAGTAAATGATACAGCCAGTTGACTGTATTGCTGCCTCAGTACAGTAATGTTACAGCCAGTTGACTGTATTGCTGCCTTAGTACAATAAATGCTACAGGTAGTTAGATGTACTGCTGCCTTGGAACGGTGAACACTACAGCCATTTAGCTATACAGTTGCATTTGTTCAGTGAATGTTATGACTAATTCTGAAACTTAATCTTGGAGATCTCAAGCAGTATTGAATCATTGTCATTATTCTCTATACCACTGACTTGCTTTGTTGTTGAGAATTGAGATTTATTTTGTTAGAGCATGAATTACTGGATTTTCCAAGAGAAATTATTTTGATAATTTAGAGTGAAATAAAATTTTTTTTTAGCTTTTTTGATGCTTGCTTGGTTACTATGGAAGCTTCACATGCATATGAACCAAGTTGATCACCTACTATGTTCATATACTTTTATCTTCAATTTTCAAAACATTTTTCATGTGTTTTATTTTGAATTGGGGAAGGAAGATTAAAGATTATAAATGGATAACAACTGATATATGTGAGATACCATAAGAAATCTGCTACTTCACTCTTTAATACATATTGCTAGCCAATATGTTTGAGCATAAAAAAGTAAATTTGCTTTCTAAGAGTGACTAATGGATTCACTTCATTATGTGAGTGAAAACCATGAGAATTTTCACTCTAAAATATATCCATTATTTAATCATTTCAAGCAAATATCCTCTTTAATCTTTTTTTTCAAATTATTTAATGGAGAACATTTTTGAAAGATATTGTTTATTTTCTAACAACAAAACATGTTTTGGCGGGTTTTTAATCTCATAAACTTATTTCTTTATTCTGCTGTGCATGGTTATATTCTCTTGTATTTGTGGAAAAAACAAATTTTTACCTTTTATAATGTAATCATGTTTGAAAAAGTTGTACAAAACTCAGCATTTGACTCAAAATCGTTAAGATGTTGAGTACAAAACTCAACCTTTGACTCAAGTCATGAAGATGTCGAGTACAAAACTCAACCTTTGACTCAAGTCATGAAGATGTTGAATACAAGACTCAACCTTTGACTCAAGTCATGAAGATGTCGAGTACAAGACTCAACCTTTGACTCAAGTCATGAAGATGTCGAGTACAAGACAACCTTTGACTCAAGTCATGAAGATGTTGAGTACAAGACTCAACCTTTGACTCAAGTCATGAAGATGTCGAGTACAAGACTCAACCTTTGACTCAAGTCATGAAGATGTCGAGTACTCAAGTTTGATCTCAAAGATCTGACCCAGGTCTGTAGTTATGACAGTACGAATTATAATTCTCTAACCTGTATGATAGTATTATTTGTATTAAATTAATAATTCTGTCTATTATTATCCTGCATTCTTCTCTAGAACCAAGGGATAGCACTTTCTGTTCTGTTTGGTATATATTTATAATTCTTTGTAATAAAAATTTGATTTACCTTTTCTTTAATAGGAATCTGGAACAAATTTGCATATATATGAGAATTAATCACTAGGTCATTAAGCAAATGCATCTGCTACACACGGGATCATATAACACCGATTCAGTCGCATCATATTTTGGTGATGCGTGCTTAGTCGTGATGGGATATGGGCTGTTGTGTGTAGGCAAGGCAATGGGTGCTGTTTGCTCCCAGACCTGGGTTCGAAACTCCGTAGAGTTTGAATTATAATTTTCTAACCTGTATGATAGTATTATTTGTATTAAATTGTGTATATATATATATACACACACACTGACATAACAATATATGTAAACATATATGTTTTGAGGTATAACAAAATTTTATTTTTTCTATATCACCTTGAAATACATGTATTTGTTTCAAGAGTTACATGCCTGGTACTAATTATGTATTATTTAAGGAAATTTTGTGTTATATGTTATTCTGGTCCATCTAGGGTAACAGTTTTTGTCTGATCAAATTCCAGTGAATAAATATAACTGAATGCATCCATCTCATTGTAGTAAATATCCAAAAATTGGTTTAAAACACATTTGATATGTTTATAGTCATAGAAATTTGATAAACTTAATGTATCATTCATAATGAATTTGGGATTCCTGCAAATTCCATATTTTCATGCTGGCACTCACTTAGCATCATTTGGGTTTAAGTGTAAACATTCTATTTGCCTTTCCCTATACTGGACCTATTTCCTACCTACATTTACTTTTAAAGATAAGTAATTATTTATAATACCAGTGTAATTAAAATTGCATGAGATTATTCTGAATTTGTTTCTAATTTCTGTCACTATGTTTGCATCACAACTGGCAAATTAGTCTTATTTATATATAAACTATAATAACTGAAAATTTTAGGGACATGGCTGTAGTCCATGCAACTAATTAATCTTAATGATTAGTGCCTGGATAATTACACACACACACACACACTATCCATATATACACATATACACTGTCCTCCTGTGCAGTTCACTATATTTAAGTCCAACTACATATCTGTTCACATATATCCTTGGGAATTACAATATGTGTTGGGTATCTTTATGTCAGAATGCCATTTGGAGTCCTCTTTTCTTGAGAAACCTGGAGCAATAGATACTTCTCATTTTTCTCTTGCAGGAAAGATTCAATCCCTTCCCAACAGAATTCTGTTAGAATTATATGATGATTGAATTATATTAATAACCTCTAATCTTTAGATACTTGGAAGCATCGACTTCTTATGCTGGAAGTTTTAAATAGTTCTATCAGAATATAATTCTTGAGATAAATGAAGCAATAGAAACATTTTCCTCTGGGGTTTTTGCTGACAAAGAGAGCAAAAAAGAATTATGTTAACTGATTGTCCAGTAGAAAGAAGGATCATATAATCCCTTTTAAACAGAATTATACTTGAGTTCAGTGCTATCATGTTGGAGTTCAATGCAATCATGTTGGAGTTCAATGCTATCATGCTGGAGTTCAATGCTATCATGCTGGAGTTCAATGCTATCATGTTGGAATTCAATGCTATCATGAAGTTGAATGCTATCATGAAGTTGAATGCTATCATGTTGGAGTTCAATGCTATCATGTTGGAGTTCAATGCTATCATGCTGGAGTTCAATGCTATCATGTTGGAGTTCAATGCTGTTATAAGTTCCATGTTAATGATCTTGAGATACTTTGAGAAATCATTAATTGAAGTGGGGAGGGCATAATGCAGGGTTCAGTCAGTGGAGAGGCTTAAACAGAATTATGTAAACAGACAAGTCAGGAGGAATAATCTTTTTATTCAATTCTTACATTGTTCTTTTGGAGCCCTTGCTAACATAGTTCTGTTAAGAATTTCCTGATCATGTGATATTGAAGTAACAGTAGCATTACCTTCTCAAGGATCGCTCACTGTATGGTACTGATACAATTCTGAGATTCTCTGACACATGATTTGGGATGGACTACTGCTTGCGACATGATTTGCAATCGTCTACTGTTTGGGACATAATTTGGGATAGTTTACTGTTTGGGACATGATTTGTTATGGTATTATAACAATTTAAAAATGCTGAAATAGCTCCTAGATGGAGGTTAAAATAAATCTGAAAAGACTAACATATCATAGAATTGGCGAGTGTGTGATTACAGCCCCAAGTATCAGCCTGTGTCAGATGGGGATTATAATGAGTTCCATGGGTCATTCCCTAGGGATACGAGTTGTAGTGCTGAGTCAAAATGTTGCAACTATTTAAATCCCCACCATACAAATGTACATACTCATCAGGCATGATAAGGCAATAAATATATACAATGTCTTTGGCCATGGAATCCATGCCAACCCCACGAATTTAGCCTTTGGGTAATAACATGTAACTTGTAAACTACATACATCCCCAACCCAAAACTAGATATACCGTTACTCAGCCTGAACAGAATATATTTGTATATGCAACTGATACTAACCACAGAACACAATGCAATTTTAAATACTTTAAATCTGAGACATGATACAAAACACTGGGTTATACCATACAATTCTAATGACAAGAAATCCATAATTCTTTGAAATCTTTAGTGGAAGATTCCTAATCATGTGAAGCAGTTCAATTCTCTATTGTATTCTAATGAAGGATACAATCTACTTGAAATTGTTTCTTTTACAGCCAGTAAAGAACTGAACTTCAAAGAATTCTGGGTAATCAGTTAAAAAAAACTTAGGTTTGAGTTCAGTAAACAGTGCTAAATATAAGTGATACTTCTTGCTTGACCTGGTCTAAAAGTTTCACCACAATGTTATACATTTGTCTGCTTTAAATTGCAATTTAGGGTTTTGAAATAAATCTGGAAACACAGATGATAATTATCACAAAACTAAAAGAAAAGGAGAGGAATATGTAATTCTATCCATTGGATACATTCATAATACAGGGCAACTGGCAAATACGGCTCCATATTTTAGATGGATAGAGACTCAAACATTTCAATATGCATAGATGTACACAGCAGTCTCAGAATTACATTCATCCTGTCATGATGAAGTAGGAATGAATAAAGATAGAATTTTAATTCTATATAGAATGAGTCATCATCTGTATAACGTTGCACATTTCCTTCTTCAACTTGTATGACAAAGATATGGGATCTGACTGGATGTGGTCTGTATCAGTCTTGAAAATTTGATCCCCTAATTAGATGGATGGGATAGATACCTATGCATCATGTATGATCTTGAAAAGTATGGCTGTAATGCTGCTTTCTTGCAAAATTCTCATTAACATTCTGTGAACTCAATTTGTTTATTACAAAAAACAGCCTGCTCCAAAAATGTATTTCAAGGAATAAGTACTTCACACTTAAAAATCTTGCAGTCAGCAAATTCAGCAATTTTTCTGAGCAAAGGTTTCAGTTGAGATAAAGTCTTATGACGGGGGATTAGATTTGATTTGCTCAGAAAAAAAATCTTGTTTTTACATCAAGGTATCTGCTGTAATAAGTCTGCTTAATTTTCTGTTTCGTATTACAATCCTTCAGCCAAAGTGAGGTACAACTTTCCACTGAGGTCTATGAACAAAAATGAAAACAAAGTCTATAACAGCAGACTCATCAGCAAATGAAATAATGAAATCTGAACTCATTTAATCAAAAGAATGCCACATCCAATTTTCTGCAACAAACAGCCTATGCAAATGTTTATCTCAATAGGAGAGCAAAAGGAAAGTTGTCTTTTTCATATTTTTTGATGTCCAACAGATCTTTACTTTATAGCCAACAAATCTAGCTTCCACTGAATTTTTCTCACCACATATACAACTATACTCTTCCATGCTAGTGTCCTGTACACATACATCATCTGTTCACAAAAGTTTCAGCTTTTATTCCCATTCCTCGTTTCTGTGCTTCTTGTAAACCCTGTTAACAGATAAAAGCGCTTTTAATAATCAGATGTTACTAAGAAAAATTTTAAAAAACTGTAACTGAAAAAAGAAAACTGATGTTGTCATCTTTAGTAATATAAATTAAGTTTTGTTTTTATTTTGTGAAATAGAGAGTAACAACCTGCCACTTTTGAAAAAGTTTGCAAAGTCATTTGAGTAGCAGAATGACCAATACTTAGCAATAACATCTAAGAAAAATAAAGTGAAAACTGATGTACCTATATTTTGTAGATTTAGTGGGAAACTTTGTGGTATATTTCATCAAAATTAAAAATTTCCTTTCAGGGAAATCATTTTGAAGGAGAATGATGTAATATCTGCACTGGATAAGAACTATTCATGTAAAGTTTACAAAAAATGACAATTATTGGTCACAAAATGAAAAAAAAAATATTTCTATTGCTAAAGATGATGGCATCAATATATTTTTCAGCTAAGATCAGAGAACTGCAAATAATTCTCTACTTTTTAATGCAGAGAGAGCATGTCCAATTTCAAAAGAGTACATGGTCCTGACTGATAAATCAACATTCTATATGACTAGTGCTGAAACAACTAGCTGGTTTGTCAACTATAAAATAAACAGCAGGTGTACTGATGAGACAGTTGACTATAGTAATCTAGTCCAATCAAGAAAGGATTTCACTTAGCAAACAATTCTTGCTTAGATGTAAAAGATATGATCTTAATTTATCTAATTCATGGAATCCAAAAGTAGTCAACTCAATTTAACATCATTTCCAAAACTGTAAAATATGTGCTCTATATACATAGAGTGCTGTTGTGTCATAAAACCATCAATCAATCAATTAATCACAATTGTAAAATATGCACAAGTGAAATAACTGAACTAGTTCAATGCAAGTAGTTTAAAGCTTTGGAAAGAATACACACCACCACTAACATGAACAAATATATGGTTTTAAGACGTGGATCTAATAAATTAAATTGTCTTCTGTTTTTTCTTCAAATAAAAGCTACTTTAATGATCTTTTACTCATTGGCAGTTGAATTAATGAACAGAAAAACCATGAATGAGTATTTTCCAAGCAGAAGCATGAAATTGTTTGAAAAACAATTTAGATCTGAATTATAAAATTTTCAGCTGTTTTCATAAGAATTTAATACAGACTGTCAACTGAATGCAGTTAATCATTTTCTGAAAATGTAATTTTTTAAAATTATCTAGTGCTATAATTAGATGACAATTGAAGTAAGACACATTTACTGAGGCTGACTGACATGTAATTGCAGAAATAAATAGGAACTAAAAGCAATGATGGGTGCATTGTTAAAGTTGGCTCTTTGGTGCCTTAAATAGAGGAACCCATCTTGTTAAGTCCAAGTTTAGCAACTATGGGACATAACTCACCTGACAGAAGATGTGGAAAAATGGAAATTCAATACATTCAAAGTCTCTTTGATACTAGTTGAAAAAAAAAATGTTTGTTAAGTAAAGTTATTGTGTGAAAATGAAATGAATATGAGTATTCAAGGGCTATAACTATTGCAAATTATAGTGTTGATTGATATAAATTAAACTTATTAAAAATCTCATCACTTTAAAGTGGCAAGCCAAATTTGGTTCAAATCCAACAATCTGTTATTAAGTAATAAAAGAAAAAAAAAAAAAACGAGTTCGAAGGGCAGGCAATCATTGGGCATAAGTTATGTAAATGATGTTAAAGAAGGCTAGAAATCATTAAGGTGAAATCTACCAAATGTAGTTGAAAATTGGCATATACTGGTGAAATTATGATGTAAAACCAGAAGGAAGGGCAATACAGGTGTGGAGAGAGCACAGACGTCCCATCAGGTATTGCAAAGAACACTAAAAGATACCCATTCAAGGTACTATTAAAATACAGCCAAATGCTAATGAATCCAAATTCCTCCAAATTCCATCAAACCTTCACAAATGTATTCTGTTGAAATCCTTAAATAATATCATGGAATGATAGAAATGAAAATCATTTGAATTTCCCATTATAGTCCACTACACAAAATCTCATTGAAATCAAACAAATGTTTGTGACAAGATGCTATGGAAAACCACAGTTTGGATAATTGGCATTTTGGGGACATACATGATGTTGTGGAAAACCATGGTCTGAATGATGAGCAGATTGGGGGAATACTTGATGTTGTAGAATGATGGAAATCAGTCTCATACAAGGTCTCTTCAAGACCATATTTTGGTTAACAATTATCTTGCAGAAACTAAACTGCTGATAGATGGACAGATAATAGTTGGACTGACTCATAAAATGTGTTACTATTGGCCTCTGTGTGTGATTTTCATTTTTAACACAGTTTTAACAATTTTTCTGTCATATTGCTATAGCATCTAGCACTCTGGCATCATGCTGCAGACATGTAGCATCATGTAACACCCAGTCACATTATCCCAACATCAGGCTGACAAGTCCTAGCACTTAATGCTGTGCGAGGTAGCTGCAAAAAACCACTTTTTTAAGTCTCTGGTATGACTCAGCTGGGGTTTGAACACATGACCTATTGAGCTCTGTTGGTGTAGTCATGAAGGTCCTAAAGACCCAAGACAAATTAACTGGATATTTTAGGTTGATATCCTCCTTACCTTTCTTTTTACAAGCTCTATCCTAACTAGTCTATCAAGTAAATTTTTATTGTGAAATGGTTAATCAAATAACATAATTCACTTGTTTTGTTTCAGCACTACATGCGATCTCATTTTTTTTTATCACTTGTTATGCTAATTATGTCCACTTACCTGATAGTATCCTGTGTGGTAACCACTCATGTACCAGGCTATCAGCATGCTACATAAAGCCTCATTCTCACTATCTAAAGACTCATCAAATGGTGGTGGGGGAGGAGGCACTAACGGAATTCTCTGAAAGAAGCCTATGATGTATTAGAATTATATACATGTACTTGTTTTGCAAATAATATAAAAACTAAAAGCTAAGTTGTAGAGTCACATTACAAATCTGCTCTGGTTCATCCACAACCAAACCCAACCTGTTACACAGCCAATAGAAAGAGTAATATAATGATATTTTATACACTCACCCTGTTCCTAACATTTCCCTATATAGAAACAAAACTCACTAAATTTATTAAATATAAACTATAATTTTCTTATTATTGTGACCTCTGACCTTTTCTTCACCCCAAAATGGACATTTATTTTATTACTGAAAATAAAAGCTATCTATAAAGATTGATAAAAGAACTTCCTATAGAACACAAATTGTTCTCTAAAATACAGGTTTTTTTTAGCCACTGTATCTTAATCATCAACTTCAAAATCAATATACCTCTTTGATGTCTTAAAGGAAATTCCCAGCAAAGTTTTCTCAAGCTACACGGTCTAACTTGAGTTTTTATGCAAGAAAGACTTCCCCCCTTTTCAGTTATAGTGAACTTGACCTCTGACCTTTTGATCCCAAAATTGAAACACTGCCCTCTAGCTGACTTGTTCAGTTAAAGTGATAAAAATCTGCCTAAGACCAGAAAGAAGAAGAAGAATATAACTCTAGAAATATTTCTATTCATGGTCAATGTTATTGTTGGAAAAGGAGCACTCTATATAGTCTGAATATTTTATAAATTTTAATTTATATGCCTTATAACACTATATTTTTTTATTAAAATGAAATGTTTTTGGAGGAATCATTATGATATATTCTTGTAAAGTAATTTCTACTCTTGTTTCAAGTATAAATATCTGGAACAATATCCAAGGGTGATGACTACCACAAGTTCTACTTATTGATCTAAATCTGCATTGTCTCGTTTAAAATACAAAGAAGTTGTTTTGCTTTTCTTGATTTTAATAGTGGAGGAAATGGGAGCTAATTGCCTTTTCCAAGGACAAACCAAAGCAGTTGACCTGTGCTAGCCATTTTGGGGATATTGCACCTACCAACTAAGCTCAAAAAAATATAAAATTGACCAGCACAGTTTGAAATCAAAATAAATATTTATTTCATATAAAACTGACCTATAATTTGCTGAAATCAATACAAACAATAATGATTTTATTGGAATAGGTAAAATTGCATCTTGCCAGGTTTCAAAAGGCATGAAGTTTTCTGGAACCCATTTTGTTGCTGGAGCTGTTAATGAAAACATTTTCCCTACGCTGGAACAGAGCTTGAGAACTAGATAGCAATAACTTTCTACTTTCTACAGTAGTGTCCAGTACAAGAACTAGATTGCAATAACTTTCTACAGTAGTCCCCAGTACAAGAACTAGATAGCAATAACTTTCTACAGTAGTGCCCAGTACAAGAACTAGATTGCAATAACTTTCTACAGTAGTGCCCAGTACAAGAACTAGATTGCAATAACTTTCTACAGTAGTGTCCAGTACAAGAACTAGATTGCAATAACTTTCTACAGTAGTGTCCAGTACAAGAACTAGATTGCAATAACTTTCTACAGTAGTGCCCAGTACAAGAACTAGATAGCAATAACTTTCTACAGTAGTGTCCAGTACAAGAACTAGATTGCAGTAACTTTCTACAGTAGTGTCCAGTACAAGAACTAGATTGCAATAACTTTCTACAGTAGTGTCCAGTAGAAGAACTAGATTGCAATAACTTTCTACAGTAGTGTCCAGTACAAGAACTAGATTGCAATAACTTTTTACAGTAGTGTCCAGTGCTCTACAAGTTTAATTTAACATTTGTTTTTCTTCCCCATACAGAAGCATCCAAAAAAGGAAATGATTATAAAAAAAACTAAACTGAGTTTGACGGACAGTCTCTATAACTCAACCTTGTTGCAGGGGTGGGTGGGTGCATTTCATATCTTATATACATGCACCCATGTTTTACAGTAAAAACATCCCTGCAGTGAAGCATAGAACCTAGCTTAGTCATTGTAGTATGTAAAGTAAGTCACAATTTCTTCTTGTAATAGTGTTTATATATACTTCAATATGGTTTAGCCTAATGGTGTTTCTGACCCTATACAAGTTTCCAAGATATGAAACTGATCCCAAGAACCAAAAATAGTACCAATTTTAAGTCTTTTGCATGATAAGGCCGGGGATCAAACCTGTGACCTCCCACATCCGAGCCAGATGCTCTAACCACTAGGTCACCAGAGCAGTTAATCATTGGTGAAATTGGTGTTTTTGCCATGGTGCACAAAACAAAGATCAGTGATTAATTTAACTCAGAGATGATTGAGTTCTTAAGATGTGTTAAAGTGAGCAGAGTAAAGTAATCTTGAATGGAACATAACTTCGGAAGAAAACAAAATATACATTATGTTATTATTTTGTTGAATAGTGCACATAAAATAATCTTGTATAATAATAATAATAATAATAATAATAATAATAATAATAATAATAATAATAATAATAATAATAATAATAATAATAATAATAATAATAATAATAATTAATAATAATAATAATAATAATAATAATAATAATAATAATAATAATAATAATAATAATAATAACAATAATAATATTCACTGCATGGTACATGTTCCAAACCAATTCTAAAAATGAGGCCCTGTTTACAAAGGTAAGTGTTGCATTTTACAATCATTGGCTGCTATGGACAAGTTTGACTATACAGGTACCATGACTGTTATATAACTGTAAATGCAACAGGCTCTTACAATAGAAAAAATTCAAAATTTACTTTTGAAATTCACTCTTGGTCTAGCAATAACTTTTCTATTAGAAAAAAACACAGCATATCGCCACAATTGAACAGAAACAAACAAGAAACCTTAAAGGAGACCAGAAATCAATATAAATATGGAATAACAATAAAGCACTTTAAAAGAAAACCTTCTGAAGTATGATCTGCAACAGTAATGTCAATATATAAATATTGGCATATCATCAAGGCGCTGAATTTCTGTGACCTCGTATGCAAAATTTCCACGCCTATTATGTTACTCTCATGATGTGACGTCACAGTATTGACTCCATTTCCTGAATGAAAGTTGCCAGCATAAAAAGATATTTTAAATTGTTAGAAAAGTGTAAAACGAGTGAGTTAGGAAAATAGGCAGAAGGCCAAGTAAGTGACCAAAAAATGCAACAATCAATTCACTTATCTTTTATCTAAACCAGTAGTGCTAAAAACAATTCTATAGCCCAACACACTGGCTTTCTCTAAGTTTAGTTTGGGTCCATTCTGTATTCAATGTGAGGTGTCCATTGAGCTAGTCAAAAACATTGTTTGCCTGAGGAAATGAGTAAATGTATTTTCAGAATGTTGACATACATACCATAACATGGCACAATTTAAATCAAATCACTGCAGCCCTATGTGAAATTGAGATCTGATTTGAACAAAATGAGAGCTTTGTTAAAAAAAAGATCCTGAACCCGACACGGTCGTGTTTTGAGAAAACACATTTTTCAGTAATCCTAACCTTTTTTAAAAATAAAATAAAGAAAAAAAACCCCTTTCAGTCTATGCTGGTTACATGTATTATGTATAAACGGTAAGCTGTAGTCATTGGAACTGAAATAAAACTTTCCATTGGGTAGTTTAAATAGCAGCGATTAAAAGAAAAGAGGTCTGGTATAAAATCAAAGTTTCACATTAACTGGCTAAGAATAGAAATTGTGAGGAGGTGGCTGTTGACCCCCACCATCTTGCCCCAATATGCAAGAGCTCAAGGAACCTGCCATTTCTCCCTGTGATACACTTTTAATCCCCCAGGACAAGCCCCTTTTTTCATATGCTGGTCAGCTGTGGCTAAATTGCAAAATAGCTGCAGTTTTGACTTAAGTACACAAGCAATAAAGCCAGTGTGACTAATTAACAGTTAATGTTTATCCTTGTATTTATCTTGTGAAAAGACTGCCATTTGGACCATGTTCAATAGTGTGTGTATGTAAGCATCAGCAATTAATTGATAAATAAATAATTCCTTATTTTATTGTAACTTATGACATATATAGAACTTCAGTTTGACAGTTCAAATCTGCAGTAAGAAGTTACCATACATGTTGCAACTGTTTTTCCCACAACTTATGTCCCACCTTATTTCCTTAGAAAGTCTTAAGGCCTGTAAGACTGTTTACTGAATGAAAATATTTATTCTGAATTAGTTCTTTGGGGAAACATATACTGCATGGTATTAATGTTTTATTCCTTCTTTCAATTTAATAATGGTAATAAAACTTTACATATTTGGTAGAGAAATGTCAGGTGTTAACTAGCCAAGTTTCTTTGGCAGAAATGGAGATGCGATTTTGTTTGTAGAGAAAATTACACAGCATTCACAATGATGATTCATGGGATTTAAGCTAATTGGGGACAATTATATTTTATTTTTTTTATTTTATTATAGTACTGTTGTTGTGGTTTTAAAAAATCTGAAATTTAAATGAATAATGTTTAGTCTTAACATTCTATTTATTGAAGAAAAGAAATGTGTGATATTAAATTATTTTGTACAGATCAGGATTCAGACAAAGCAGGGCCCTAAGCTATAGGAAGCTGTAGAGGCCCTATTTGGTATAAAATAAATTTGAGAGACCCCTTCAGACTGCCCTAAGAATTGGGAGATATTACTAGATTGGGAGGTAGGTGTGGAAATACCCCGCAAATTGGAACGTTTTTCTCCAGGCTTGAGAGTTGACAGGTATGAACTGTCCAGTTTTGTGGAATTTCATTCAAGGCTTTGTGAATTCATTCAAGCCACCAGTAGTGCGTAATCCTAAAAAAAATTTCTCTGAGTACTGACCAGTACATTAAATAAACTATTATACCATACATGTATATATTATCAGATTTGTCAAAAAGCTAACTGTAGCCTGCATGTAAAAAACACTGTAATTGAACCATAAGAAGGAAGCTTCTTGATGTTTAAATTATTTATTTATGATTTCTGCTTTGCAAATTTATTTGTGGTTCTTTTTTTGAAAAATGAAGGCTTAAGTTATGACCTATGAAAACCTTTCTCAATGCCTTTTCTACACGTCCCCAGTACATTAATGGATATTGTTTCACAAAAAAAGTTGGCTTAAAATTCAGCATTAACTCTGTATTTCAGTGTTGGAATGTATATTTTCAAAATATTAGTCCTTACATAGTGTGTTGGGGTTAGGTAATGAATGTGTCATTTACATATAATATGACTGAATCTCATCCTTCTTAAATGAATTTATTGCATTGTGGTCAAGTTTTTATTTTCACATTGGGCATCGTCACTTAATCCTTATCACATTTTTGCAAAGCACACAATGTATGAGTATTTATATTAAAATTACACTGCTTTTCTTTAAATACTTGACACACAGTTCAACAGATACAAGTTATGAGCAGCTCTCAGAAACAGATTCAACTTTTTAATGTGCTGCAATCCAAATCTGATTTCCCTGTATTGCTCGCCTTGTTTCTTTTTCAGGACTGGCTAGTATTGCATCACAGGATCACATGATCTGTCATCTTACATAAACTCTGCAATTTATGGAACAGTGGCATCTTCCATGCAATATAATCACTACCCATCTATGATATGTAATTTTTAAACATTACAGGCAAATTAATTTTTTTTTAGATAATTACATACATAGAAGAAAAATTTTTCTGATCTCCTTTAAATGTAGAAAACAATTGAATTTAGTTTTAAAATATGATATTTGCTCTCAAGCAAGAAAAAGATCAATTTGCATGACAAAGGTAAACAGAAATTAACTATTACTGAAGAGATATCAGTAATGCATCTTTAATGATTGCTAGAAACTACAAATGTCAATGCCTAACAGGAAACATTTCAGTATTTGAACATCATTTATTGTTTAACAAAATCAGAAAAAATATTAAAATAAAGCTGTCCAATCATGAGGGACATTGTTTTACTATCTACATTTAAATCTCTTCAATTTAATATGGAAATATATTATTAGCCTTGTCATATTATGTAATAACTGAGTAAATAGAAGTGACCATCTATATGTGCATGTATTATTACAGAAAAGGAGAATAAAAAGACATAAATTACCTAAAGTTCTCCCAGAACACATATAATTGTAAATTAAAGTAATGTATGCATAAGTCTATTAAAATACAAAATATGAAACTTCATCACTGGATGAATTTGGTAGGACAAAGTCGTGAGGGATCATTACCATTAAGCATTGGTGGCTGACATCTAAGTGATCATATCTAAAGCATAATGTTTCACAACATAACTAGGAAAAAATCATCTTGCTGACCATAAATGGTAATTGTATAAACTTCCTATATGTGATTACACTGATTTTAGCAAATGTGCAAAACACTCCACCTAGCATTGTCAGAATCTACACTCTTCATACTTCACCCCAACCACCCCTTTGGCAACACTTGCCTTATCTGAACTATGTTTAATATTCAGGTGAAAGACACTCTGAAGGTTACAAAAGGTACTAATTTTGCTTGTTATCCACAAATAAAACCAAACATTTGCCCTGTTAATTGTATATGCATAAGCGGAGTAACTAATGCTTTAGCTCTCCATAGGGCTCATTGTACTAATTCAGTTCCCATAGTAAACCTATGCAAACAGCATATTAAAAATTTAATAACTTTAAATTTTTTAGGACTCAAGATCAAACCTATTTATCATATTTATCAGTACAGATGCACCCTGGATGATAGCTTTTATGCAAAGAAAACCATATGAGACATGGCATTTCCTGGATCTATCTGCATTCAAACATGTGATTTCAATTCTGTACCTGTCATATGCTAATTTTATTAATGAGTGTTCAAAATATGTCTGTTAAAGAACTGAAATTCCATCAATAAAACAATGTCTCTATTTTGTTCAGCTACAACTAAGATACGCTCTCAAAAGTTTCTTTTTTACAAAAATATATCTTTCATTATCAACCAATCCTGGCCAGCCAAACCATATATACTCTATTTTATCTTTTCCCATTTTTCCATACAATTAGTACAACGACTCATAAAAGGCCACTGAAACTATACTTTGTTACAAACTTTAGCAAGGCCATACGTTTTGTTAATACTGTTAGTAATACAATGTATATTTGGGACACAGACATAAAGGGACTAAAATCCCTCTAAGTCAACAGAATAAAATGTCCTTGATTGCAAAACTGAAAATGTGCACACACTAAATAATAAATCTGCAGTAATGTGTATAGATTGAAAGGGTCAAGTCTCACAGTAATTTCATAACAAGAATTATAGAATCTTGGCTCCTTTTTATATCTTGTATAGTAACAGGAAATGATTTATATAAACTAAGTCAAATAACTGCATAGTAGACACCTTCAAACTTCAACTTAATTCTTCCAGAATTTGTGAACAATTTAAGCAGAGGAAAAGTACAGGATAGGTTCAGTAAGAGAATGATAGCCCATCATTACTTTTGGTTCTACTAGGAGCCAGTGACTCATTTGTAACAGTAAGGAATGGAAAGGATAAGGCAGTAAAGGAAAGAAAAGAAAATATGCTACTCACTGGTGAAGGGGAAGTTCCGGAATGGGCACCTGATCCTGTGGAAAACCATGAGGGTCCCAGCCCTGGGAAGGGAAATGGAGGCTGGAGAAAAAAGCAAGGGTTCAATATAAAACTAAATTTACCAGGAAAACTGCAATATAATGTACTGCATATCCAGTGAACTGACTATTTTTCATGCGATATTAATTTTCATTGGTTTTATGGCCAACAAAATACAACTCATTTCTCAATTTGTAATTGTGAGTATCAATAAAAATGCAAATTTGAACAAAACCACAAAAAATAATACCCATAAAAATAAAACAATTCACCTTTTATTTTATACTCAATTTATAAATACAGTGTGACCCAACTATAGCACGCTCCATTATAACACAAATTAAGATATAACACTGTTGTGATGTGGCTCCCCAACTTTCATGTATATGTATTTTTCTCATACATGAAAAAAATTCCTTCTTAAAAGTATGAAAAAACCAAAAATATGCATTTTTCTTATGCATGAAAAATAAGTATTTTCTTCTTAAAAGTACAAAAAATAACGTGTAAAATGTTTATTCAGGAATTCTGCAGGGCTTCACCAATGTTGCATATTGTAATATTTTTTCCTTATTGGCAGTAAAATATACCATCAGGTGACTTTTTAATTGTTGACATTGTTGGCTGTTTAAACTTGTATGGTTTGGAGTGAAGACCCCATGAAAAGAAGCCATAAAGTTGATATAAAATGCATGGAAATTTATCTATTGTTACATAAACCAATTCTTTGTCAATTCTGACAAACCATCATAACAGAGCATTGTTATATCATAATCTGCTTATGTTGATATCTAGCATAAGTATTGTATGTTTTGAGATACCCACTTTTTTTAAAAATTTACATTTTTGGTAGTGGAGATCAACCGGACGAGGCATTATCTCTTCATCTTTCTTTGGTCTGATTTTCGGCTGCTCGCTAGTAATTAATATATTTACGTAGACTGACATTTGTATGTGGATGATAAGTAAAATTCCTCTTCTTTTCACTCAGAATTAAATCCTTCAGAACATTCACAATTTATGTAGTAATCCCTGTCATCAGACCAGAACACCTGCATCTCTATTGTCAATTTGTCCTTTTTTTTAAATTTCTGATGCATGCATGGAAGGCAGAATCACTCCACTACTACAAATGTAAAAAAGACAAACAACCCCAAAACAACTTAAGCTATCACTTGTCTATTCAACAGGCAGGGAGGAACAGTAACTACAACTGACCATATGACAGCAAAGTCATTTTTTAAAATATACCCAGATAAAATAGTAGCTAAAATTTCAAAGAAAACATTACCTTTGAAGCAACAATTGTTATGAAATTGTACTAAGCAAATGGAAAAAAAATATGTCTCAGTCATGCAATACAATATTGTGATGTCAGGCATTTGTTTGGTTCTCCAAAGCTGTGACTTCAGTGATGTATGCACCCTTCATTAAAGAAAGCCAACTACAATCTTCAATAAAAACAAATAACCTTTCTTCAAAGGAAGTCAGTGCCAAACTTAAATAAAAGCAATGGAATCTGATGGATTGTTTCATTTTCTAATGTGACTGGAACACTTTTACTGTGTCATGAAAATTTCCTTTTTACAGGAAATGAGTATATGCTTATGATCTCTACCAACGGCGCTTAAAACACACATTTATTGACTTGTGACGTACTGAAAAGTAAATGTGCTTCATCATTCATTACGTGATTGTAATATTTTTTCCACTGAATTCAGACCTATATGACCTGTGGCAAAATTATTGAATATTTTAAAAGTGTGTGTGCATATTTTTTATGGAATAACCTGTATTATGGATTCAATGAATGTAATGTGATTCACGGGTGAGCACACTGTGTACTTTATTCAGTGCTATACATTATACATATTTAAACAGTATATACATATATGTACCAATGCATGGTTCTTTGAATGAAGTAATATATATATATATATCTTCTGTTTTCACTACAGGTGTATTTCTCATTTAAAATGCATTGATTTATGATGATAACTCTGCCAATAAAGCGCATATTTATGCAACCGCATTTATCACCTACCAACCCCCAACCCCACACATTTTTTCTGGTACATGCATCATTTTCTTCAGTTAATTGACCTGGTTGCTTACAACAAGGTTCGGTCTATAAAACAGTTGTGTTCTATGGTTTCCAACTACTGTATTATAGTGGGATTACACTGTATTTGGTTTTTAAAAAAATCATAGGTATAAAAATTATAACTTGCAGCATATTCTTGAGTGTAAATATTAGTAACAATATACACACAAAACAATTGATGATTGTTGTAAAATTATTTTTTTCAAAACTTGAAGGGTGTGAAAAAGTACAAAACAGTTTACTGCCACAATCTTTTAAGAATGCATTTATGGGCTTATCATCTGTTATTGGTTTATCGCAACAAAGTTACAGTGGGCTTATCATCTGTCATGGGTTTATCATAACAACATTACAGTGGGCTTATCATCAAGTGTATGTTTATCATGACAACATTACAGTGGGCTTATCATCAAGTGTCTGTTTATTACAGCAACATTACAGTGGGCTTATCATCAAGTGTCTGTTTATCATAACATTACAGTGGGCTTATCATCAAGTGTCTGTTCATCATGACAAGATTAGTGGACTTAAAGCAATGGTTTATCATGACAGAATTAAGACATTTTACAGAATATTCTAGAAACTTTAAAAAAAATTTGCATTAGATTTTGCTGTCATAGCCATTGTTGTTGCCACCTGAAAATCATCCATACAACTCAGAAGTTTTTAATGATGACAGGAAAGAATTTGTTTCATTCTTATATAAACCATGACTAGGAATTGCTGTGGCTAAGATATAATAAAGCACAGTGAAATTATCTTGCCTGATGGAACAGTGAAATAGAGAAAAAAACCCAGCAAGAAGCAACTTTTGAAACGTAAGATTTTTTCCTTCAAGATTATTTAGAGCTCTATGGCAAAACAAATATACTAAATAACACTACAAATCTTTTGGATTTTGACTGTATAATAATAATTCTAAAGCATGCTAACTGGTATTTTTTAATACTTCAAAGCAAACTTTTCACACCAGCCCAAATGTAAACAGGATCTGCTATACTTCATACTACCTG
Organism: Potamilus streckersoni; assembly: GCA_016746295.1. NCBI lineage: Eukaryota > Metazoa > Mollusca > Bivalvia > Unionida > Unionidae > Potamilus > Potamilus streckersoni. The sequence continues at coordinate 78,191 of JAEAOA010001967.1, forward strand.
GTATGTATTGATGTTAAAAAGATATTGTTTAATAATTTGTGTCAAGTAATGAATGGATTTTAAATGAGAAATTAAAGTTAGTAATTTAAATTTAAATGCGTTTTTGGTCAAGAAAAAATGAAAAATAAATATCAAGCATCCAATGAACAACTCTGTAGGAAGTAGTTGTCATCCCTTGAAAATAAGCCAGCCAGGAAATTGAGCTGGCCATAACTGTGTCTGACATGAATATTGCCTGATACCGGGAGTACCCATGAAGGTATTCTCCTACAATGAGGCAACTGTTCTTGTTACTGCTACCTCCTCCCCCTTGCAGAGAAGCATCAAGACAACCAAACTCTCTGTCATTATCAGGATTGAGTTTCATGGAGAAAGTAAGAGATGCTATAGCTACCTTTAAGAGCAATATACTATCCTGACATAATGGTCTTTTTTTTCTCAGTAAGGCATATGAGAGAGCAATATGTTTTGGCTATAAAGTAAAATGTCACATTAAGACCTGTGATATAGAGTACATGGCCATTCCAGACATGTTCAATGCAAAATTCCATATACTATTTAATACTGCCCCAGTCAAAGCCCTTGGACCTTCACTGTGAGTTCATCTGCTGCAGTGATGGCAACATTTCTAGACAAATACATACATTCAGTTTGGTTGGTTCTTGACATGAAAATCCTAACATCCTTCATTGTGTGGTGAATAATCAGTATATTTAAGTCAAACCTTGTCCCCTTATCAAAACTGTATACGTCTAGTAATGGAATCATTAACACAACAACAGCACTATTCAAAACAACATTTGACTTACTGTGCCAATGACAAAGAAATGTGGATGATTATATTTTTATGTTTGAAATTTATGTTATTGTTATTTGGGGAGTAACACTACTTTAGCAAAGGATAGGCTATACATAGTGACAGTTGTAAGTGGTTGAGGAAGAACATGGAAAAACTCATAAAGAACCTCTGACTGGCAGGAAGCTACTGGCAAGCTTTCTCATATACCCACAATAGGTGAGGCTTACTGAAACCCATGCCGAATGAAGTGAGACTTCAGTGATCTGTAAAGGCAAGCACTCAGACACCTTGCATTAAAAATTTATAGAACCTAACTAGATTGTCTGGAGAATATCTTAACATTAGGTAGTCAAAGTAAAAGTTGGTTTCAAATGGCAAGAATGGTAATGACCTAGATGGTAGTTTTAACTGTAAGAGTTGCTTTCCTTTGTCTATATGATCTGTTGACAGTGTTATGACTCGATGGTCCTAAGGTAAGTAACAGAAAATTAAAGTACACCAACAAGTTTAGTAAAATTCAACAAATAATTTAATTATGATAAAAAGTGAACATTTTAAAGGAACTTAAACTGAATTAAATCCTAAATGATCTTAAAAATTCAATCAAAAGTCTAAAAGAGTGTTCTAAATGAATTCCAGTGTTATTCCAAATGAATACCAATCGTGAATTTGCTGATATACCAATTGACTTGAGTGAACCAAGTCATTCATTTTTGTTTTTGGGAATTATCTGTCATGCAGAAAATCACAGTTCTATCAGTAATCAGATTCAAAGAGATAACTAGAATGGAGAATAGGTCATATTTCTTTCTGAGGAAAATGTTTTTCCTCTGGGATAGGTAGCAAACACAAAATTTTTAAACATTAGTATTCTATCAATTAAAATATTATATGAAAGGTAAAAAAATCATGAAATTATCTGGTTCCTGCATCATTTCAAAAGGAATCAATGGCCCAGACTATCAAACAAGAATACCAAAAGATGTCTACTGAAATACTGTGACTTGGGAGCCAGAATCTTTTTACTTACTGGCGGCATGGCTGGGAATGAGAATGGTGGGGGTTCAACAGTCCCATTTGGTCTGCTATGATGATGATGATGGTGGTGATGTTTCCCTTCTGTTGTGATTGAGCTATGACCTCGAGATGGGGCAGGACTCTGACTCTTCCACTCCATTCCACTGTCTGATTGCTGCAAATGTACATAACATTATTGCTATCATTATTGGTATTATTACTAGATAAGGAAGGTATTCAACCCAATCCCCACTGCCTCCACAGGCTGTATTCATGATTTTAGTTTTTTAATGATATTTACTTATACCAGATATGATCGTCCTCCTTCAATCAGTATATGTGTTATTCAGGACAAAAGGCAGAGTCTGTATTGTGTAGATGGAGTTAGTCGAAAAGGTCAAGTCCATATAACCAATGAAGATGTAAACTCTGATACCATCCCACTAAACAACAGAGGGTCTGCATCAAAATTCCAAACATTTTTGTTATCATCTACTCACCTATCTAAGACATCATCCAAAATATACATCTTTCTTCCTCAATCAGAGTAGATGTAGTTCATGTTACATAGAGAGCCAAAAAGATTGATGTACTGTTAATGGAGGGACATAACTTGTGACAATTTATCCACAAAAGTCCACCAGAAATCATTCACCATCATTCTCTTCAATATTGCAATCATTTATAATTATCAATTGCAGTATACATTCACTTGTCTGTTTAAAATTATATAAAATTAAATTTAAATAGTATATTAAGAGATTTACCTTTAACAGAATTTTAACAAATTTATCTTTTATCTTGTAGCAATATATGTTTACATTTATTTGGAATACTTTATCATCATAAAGCGGGGTTTTTTGGTGTGAATTTGGGACACAAGCATACTTTGAGTAAAATAACAAAATGTTACAGAGGTGGAAACATTGTATTGATACTAGTGAAAAATTTCCTTATGTCTACTAAAAAACATTTTCTTTTTATTATGTTTTTAAAGGCAAAAGCCTTCAGTTTGCATAAATTTGTTTCTCCATTCTGTGTCAATGTGATTAATGACTACATTCTTACATCAACACAAATTTCTGAAATTTTATAATAATTTTGGGACAGCAAATACGCAAATATGGGATATGCTTCAAATTGTGTATTTTATCAAATTATTGAACCTTTGCATCCAAAAAGATGTGATTTTTAGTTCTGTTAACACATTTCTTGCAGGAACTGATACAGTGTACACTGCTGGGGTGGAAGTGACTGAAATAGCTGAATGGTCCAACAGACTTAAGAGTATAACATCATTAAACAATAGCAGTACATAAAGTTTGACTATCACCTAATAACAGTTTGCAATTGACACTAATCAATGCTTTATTTCTCCATCATTTTCAGATAACATTGTGATTGTGAAGAGTTAAAATTGCTATGTAAGCAATATTATTCTATCTGTAAATCAGGGGTATTTTCTTGAAAAGTTGCATCATTTGTTGTTGAGTGCAATAGGTAGGGGCCCCGAGTGGCTGAGTGGTCTAAAGCGCTGTCCGTTACGGATCACTGCCATCTCACCTCTCTCTTCGTGGGTTCGAGTCTAGGATTCTTGGAATGTGGATATGTGAGAAAGCTTGCCAGTAGCTTCTCGTGGGTTGGTGGTTCTTTCCGGTGATTTCCCGGTTTCTTCCTCCACAATTAATACTGGCCGCCATGAATAGCCTATCGTGTGCTGAAAAATGGTGTTAAGCCAAACAACAACAACAACAACAGCAATAGGTATATGATACCATATGGGTGATGTAGAATATCAAATTTTAATAGAGCATAAAATTCACTCACATTTTGCATGATTCATGTTGAAAACTAATTATAAAAACAGTTAATGCTGTCTGGGATTCATTTTTTACATTCTTAATAGCACCTTCTCACTGGTTACATAAATATATTCTTGAGGGTCAACAGTATTGATATATTTTAAGATCTATTAATTCTGATGGAGAGAGACAGAAAGCAAAGAAGAGAAAAAAGAAATAATACTTTGGTGATATCATTTTTCTCCCACTTGATATATTTCAATGTCTCATTACAAAATTATGAAATATATAACAATTCTTTATCATTGCATTTTTACAAATTAACTTTAAATTCACCCATATATATAGAATTGTGCTGACCTACAATGTAATTACTGATGTGCATGCATACAAATAATTTAATTCATGGTACTGCCATTGTTTTGACTATTGGTGTGTTTGGGTATATTTGTTTATCTGCAAGGAAAAAAGCTATAAGATCAGAAGAGCTACTTCCTTCTCAGTACCCACAAACAATTTCAACAGAACCAAGAAAATAACTGCAATTAGCCATTTTATTTCTCCAAAGAATGGACTGATCTTGAAATAATGACTCCTTCTTCTTGCCTGCCTTGTATATCATGATATGCCAGATCCTGACTAAAATCCATGACCCCAATGATATCATCAAATTACTCCTAAAATACTTTGCTTTCTTTCATGGCCTTTATAGTGCAATGGTTAAATCACTTGCCTTGAACATCTGTGATCCTGGATTTAATACCCAAAACTGACATAGACAGTAGTACTGGATGCATATCAAAGGCAAATAGTTTTCTCTGGACAACTAATGTAAACATTCCAAAGAGCAACAAATAATGAAAACTCCCCAAAACATAAACCAATAGGACAGCTGACAAATACAGATTTAAAACTAAATTTAAAGTGTTAATTAAGATCCCTCTATCCTTTGAAAAAAACTAATATATTTTTTAAATTTGTTATAAAATCAATGAAAGAAAAGTAATTTTTATCATACAGTTATTTGTTTTACTAGATTCAAATATGTGACTTACTTCAATGTCTGAAGCTGACTTAGTCTTAATTCTAGATTTGTATGGGAGTAACTCCGAAAATGCCTGTTCTTCCTCATTATCATAGCCAAGGTATCTCACCATGCAAGTATTTGTAGCATCATTTATACTAATGATTTCAGCCTCGTAGACAGTTCCATCTTCACTGTACACAGCTCGGCACAGGTCACCAACAGTCCACTGAGAAGTAAACAAGAGCTGTTAAACAAAAGGCCCGCTTATACTTGCACTTGTTTGCATTGGACTTTGTAAACATCTGCACTTGGATTTAAGAACCGCAGTAGTAAACATACCAGGTAAAAACATACCTTAAAATTAACAGCACTTTCAATTATTCTAACTCAGATGGTGAAGTGCTAAAACAATTATAAATCCAACATTATAGAATTAAAACTAATAAAGTGGGAGTGATATGTACAAAGTAATTCACTAAATGGCCAGGTAGCCCCCAATTTGTGTCTATGATGTCCTAAATTTGTATCTATGATGTCCCCAATTTGTGTCTATGATGTCCAGTAGAAACGCAATTGTTGTAGTAAACTAACTACATGAATTTTCCTGTATAGGCCACTGAACTACTCTACAATTCTCCCCATCAGAAAGGGTGTTGCACTTTCCATCTACTGTTTTTACTTTCTTAAATTTGAATTCTCTATGAATTCAAGTAAGCCATTAAGCATGACAGAAGGACTCTGTTACCAACGTTACAACAAATAACTGCAAAATAATGAGGAGTTACATTTTAATTTCTTTACATCATAATTTCTTAATAATTTTATTAACTGTAAATCAGAATGTTGGCACCTTTTAATGTTTGCAGATTTGCTAACTTGAGCACCTTGCAACATAACTCTAAGATTTACTGATTGAAAAAAGGCTGAGAGTATTATAACCATGTTGCTATATGTTGTTTGATTTTCAGTATTATTAGACACAAGTTATCTCATGAAGGCCAATTAAAACTAATTAAGATTTGAATGAGCAATGAAAATTCACAGTTAAACTTACCTTCAAGTTTCTACTCTTTGATTTTCTTTTCTTTTGTTTCTGCTTCTTCTTTTTGGTAGATTTATTTTCCATTCCTTCTCCTTTCTTCTCTGACATCTTGGCCTGCAACATTAGGGTCAAAATCAAAGTTGTCAAAAATATAATTAACATACTCTTCTTTATAAAATGTAATGGTTGGTTTCTCTCTGAAGCACTGAAATCATTATCAATAGTACATGTAAATGAAATTAAATAAACTGAGTATCCATAGAATTTTCTAATGTCAATGACACTAATGCAACTGCCAATTAAAAATCTATACATATTATATCTACTGGTGTAAGGCTCTGATCCAATTAAATACAATATAGACCCAATTAAGCCACTGCACAATGCACTAGCAGATCAGTGTCTATGTTGTTTATTCTACTGATTACCCCTCAAAAACTGCACAGAACCAGATCTGCTGGAGCATTATGCAATAAATTTCTGGGTCTATGCAGTCAGTAGTTGGATCCAACTTACATTTCTGTATATACAGTACATGTGACCATATGCATAAAGACTATCAATAATATTTCAACAGACAACTGTCAAAGAATGCAAGTACCAGTCAGTAGGCCAAGTGCCAGGTTTCTCACAGGCCCCCGACATGCTTAGAAAAATTATTTTATTAAATTATTAAATTATTTTATTATATTAATTTATTAGAAAATCTTTTCTTTAATCCATCCCTCCTTCTAAGTGCATCATTTTTTGGCACTTATTAAAAAATTCTGTAAACTGCTGTCTGGACATGTTTATGTGTCCCAATGTGACTGAAACAAACCTGCAATGGTAATCTTTAAAATTTCATTTAAATACATGTTTATTTTCATAAATTTATAGGCATGATATTACTGATTGATAACAGATTTATCAAACCAAAACTAACACTAAAATGTACCAGACCTTCATAATTGAAACTGCCTCGTCATAAGCTTTAATGAGAGCAGAATCATCCCATATATCACTGTCATTCTCCTCATCCTGAAAAATACAAGTGGCATAATCCATCATTTAAATACCACTTCACAGGGAGTAAAATGAATACATAATACTTTTATAATCAGTAAACAGTACTAACAAGTTCACATGATAAACAGCTGATTATGTAGCTGAGTGGGATAAAGAGCCACAATGCAGTTTACCTGTCCTTATTGGAATAATTAAATATTGTACCAGGTACAAACTGTAAGGTATACAAAGGTACCAAAATTAGATTTATAACTTGCTTGTACAATGTAACAAAAAGGAACATTTAACATTTTGGTCTATTTAAATAGTTGTTTTAAATTTTCTTAAATAAATTAAAATAAATATTTATGCTACAATGTATACTGAAATATAAACATCAAAAAATAAAAGACTTAAAAGGATAAAACAGCTGGAGTAAATGAAAGTACCAAAATATGTAAAGTGAGAATATGATTTCAATTTGAAAATGATGTTAAACTATTACCAACTTTGATTTACATTTTATTTGTAATGTATAAATTTTGTTGAATTCATCATCATTATGCTAAAAAATTGTTTGATATCATTACGTTTTATGATATCTTTCAATAAATTTTAATGTCACATCAGATGCTTTAGTGATAAATGTGGATGCATACATGGAATCATCCTTGTTTAATTCCCCATTGGATGTACCACAAAAGATTTCTGAGGAAGAACCTTGCATATATGATCCCTACCACATCCACATGGACATAAACCACCATACTGTGAAATACTTTAAATTAATGGGGTTCCAATTTTCATGGTTTCTATTAGTGAGCTAGACCACAAATTTAAAGTCACAAAGAAATATCAACCAAGCCAACATTCTCTGTCCCCACCCCAATGAAATTAAAGACATTACCTGGTTCTTTCCTTATGTTAATACCATTGGTATCCAAATTAAAGAGACTGTGAAATATAAATTAAGTTCATAAATAACGAATAACACTGAAACAGACTGATTTAATTTGAATGAAATTTCATGAAAATGAAAATTCATATACGATTGCAATTACTTCACCTGATGCAATGTTTTATCAACCCATGCATCATGCGTCAAATACACAGACTTTTCCAATCTAACACAAAAATTGTCACCATTAAGCAAATTGATGCACATCAATGTCAGGTTTTGCTCATTAACACAAAACAAAGATTTGGTATAACTACTTTAATAGAAGGTTACAATTCTCCATAATAGAGAACAAATATGCCTGCCAGTTTCTTACATTAATGTTACCATAAAACATAGGGTTACAATTGAGTGTGGAGCCTGGAGCTGACCTTATGTGACTTGTAACTTTCAGATCATTTGTAGCAATATTGTGTAATACCACACCCAAGAAATTCAGAAAATAAACACATGGTTTTAAAGTGATTCTCACAAGAAACTATTTTTTTTATGCACACGCTAGTCACACAATAAAACAATTTCCATTCACTCAATTGTATACCTTGTGTTGTTCCAAGATGCTGTCAGCATTTAATGAAAACGATGTCAAAGGTAAATTTTTAAAAATAGATCTAAAACAAACTAAATTATCTTTTGGACTGCATTTACGACCAACTAATGATAACAATAATGTTACTGAACCAGTGGAGCCATCATCATCCAAAGATGAGGTAACATTTTTTTGTACGATAAAATGCAATTTTTGCAGCGATCATTGAAAACATACAGCTGACTACGTTTTCAAAAAGAAATCAAGTCCATTTTCTGTTCAGAATATTATCTTAACCTCCTTGAGGAACAGAAATATGATGCTTATCAAGACTGATGGTGAAGACAGAAGTACCTTCAGTTTTGAGGAGGCATTGAAAGAAATGAAAAAAATAAGAGAAGAATCTATGAACTTAAAAAACACAGAAATGATTTGCTTAAGTGTGAACTGCTTACTGAGTCAAGTTACATTTCAGAAGACTTCCTCATTGAAAACATGGCATGACATGTGGGGTAAGTTCTTCTCTGTCTTCTAGTCAGATTAATAAATTCTATTCACTACTAAATAATGAATAATGTAATGTCTTCTTTACTAATAAATAGATTCTAGCCACTACTACCTAGTGTAATGTTTTCTTGTATAATAATATTTAGAAAACATGCCTTATTGGCTTTAGTTACATTAATATATTTAAGCAATATTTTTGTTGTATATTTAAACAATACAATTATTTAAAAAAAAAAAAAACTTCTGAAGACTGATCATTGGACTGAATAAGAAACATAGGTTTGGATTTTGACTTGCTGTTTTTTGCCTTAATGAGTCGAATGACTTACATGAAACCATTCATAGACAAAAATGCTGCTGATGTAAAATATAAAATGCAGATTTATTTACTGTCTGTCACATTCTTTATTCTAAAAGCACATAATGAAAAAATGGAAAAAAACACTACGCAAAATGGCATTAAACAATTGGGCTCAAGGCAAACTGTCAACAGGTACTTAGTTCTTAGCTAATTGAGTTACCCTCTTTAAATAAAGTCATAATAATAATAATAATAATAACATAAAAAAAAATTGGGCTCAAGGCAAACTGTCAACATGTACAGAAAAAAAGAGCCATTAGGCAAAATGGCACTAGCTCCAAGTGGAGCAATTAAATTCAATATCAGCCATTTAGGAATGTCTAAAACCTACAACTGCTGACAAACATTGGGACTACTTCTTGGAACATCTGTACTGAAATACACTCTACCATTGGCAAAAGTGCCATCTGAATCAGACCTAAGCAAGCAGTTAGAAAGGACACTCACAAAATAAGTGATTAGTACATCCATTCAAACAGTCTCAGCTTGGGCTTTAAGATAAGTATTTGACAGATGGGCAATAGGGTCATATTTTACAAACCAACATAAAAGTCATAATCAATACAAGTTCCTTTTTCTGTGCCCAGTGCTTCGTAAAAATTAAATGCAGAACATATTTCCACCAGATAAATTGAAGCCAGTAGTGAAAAGAGATAAAGCAGTTATGGTGGCAATGTTAATTACCTATTAATATTCCTAGTTGATCTTGGTCACACCTTACTTGCATGGGTTATTCAAAAAGAGTGTAATAGGGTGTCAATGCCAATTTGGAATGAGATATGATCAAAAACCTAAAGCAGAAACTCAACATTTTTCAACTTAAAATGTACAATTAAGCATTTTACATGTAAGAGTTACAAATTACGAAGAGCAAACTAAATATTTTTTAAAAAAAGTTTAGCATGCATTTAAGTAACAATAGTATATCTTAATGAAAAAATCTTGTATGTGTGTTAAAGACAAATACAAAAAAATAGCATTTCAATGATATAATGAAGGAAACAACTGTAAACAACCTTCATCCTTATTTTTTTTTAAAATGAAAGCCTAATGAATATATCAAACTTTACTGAAAAGCCAATCTGGCAATAAATTATGTTTCTTCTGATCACAAACCATTTGTAATGTAAGTACACTACCTTTAAATTCTAAGAACATAAAGAAACTTTTTTTCTGTCTTTATCATAATAAAGGCAGTAACAATTTTCCTTCAGTTTCCGTTGCCACCACATGTTGCCAGCTTTAAGCCGAGTAAATTACCAACAAGGATGCTTGCATACTGAGTAGTTGGGTCTTCAAACTATGTGGTCAGGTAAATTTCTTGAAGACAAATAATTTACAATAAAATTTACTTTTTCCTGGATCACATTAACTCATTAACCCTAAGCGCCGCCTTTATGCAGCAGGAGATGGTAGCCTAATTCTGAGCTGTATAGCATTACGGTTATGTGCTACACAATAAAGTGGGTGGTATTATTGAAAGGTACAAAGATGTAGCTTTACGATGATACCAAATAATATGGATGTTCTAGTTGCTCTAGAAAATACAGAGGGAGAACATCAATTTTTGGACCCAAGTTGTGATCCGATTTTGTGTATGGATTTGAGACATTTTGGCCTCAGATCTAAGACAGACAAGCCTGAATTGCACACAGACATGTGAACCTTTACAACAGTAGGATAAAATGGGCATTTAGAATGAAGAGTGGTCTCGTCACAAAAATGATGGATCCGTTAGCCAAAAAAAAAAAGTACAATTTTTACCCTTATGCTCATGCTCAGGCAAAAGAGCCAATGAAAATTGATGCTTCCAACACAAATAGGCATTAAGTTACCCGAAATGTCCTCCAAGTCAATGTATTATAATGTATTCAGAAATAATTCCCAAAATTGATTTCCTACTCACTTTTCAGGTAAAAACAACAAAAACTTCCATAGGTTAATGGGTTAATAGGTAATAGGTGGATGGAATGCAGAGCATCCTAGCTATATACTGGTATACCTTCTTGGGATTAAGGACTGATTTCCCTATGTGAATGATAACCCATTTTCCAACTAAAAGCAATCTGTGACCATTCTTTCAGGTTAACTCATTAACCCCTAGTGCTTCATTTACGGGGCAGGAGGTGGTAGCCTACTTCTGAGCTCTGTAGTGTTAAGTCCATGTGCAACACAATAAAGTTGGTGGTATTATAAAAAGGTAGACAGATGTAGCTTTACGATGATACCAAATAAGATGGATGTTCTAGTTGCACTACAAAATAGAGAGGGAAAATTGTCACTTTTTGGACTTGAGTTTTTTCCAGCCAAAATTTCTTCAAGGTCGTGATCCAGTTTTGTGTTTGGATTTTAGAATTTTTGGCCTCAGATTGAAAAGTGGTCTCGACACAAAAATGATAGGTCCATTTAGCAAAAACAAAAAAAAATAACCCACAATTTTTTACCATTCTGCTCATGCATAGATGAAAGAGCCAATGAAAATCGACGTTTTTAACACAAATAGACATTAAGATAACCGAATATGTCTTAGAAGTCGATGTATTAGCATGTATTCAGAAATATCTCCAAAAATTGATTTCCTACACACATTTCAGTCGAAAACAACAAAAACCTCTAGGGGTTAATGGGTTAAAAAGAAAATTACATAAGTCTTCTTACCTAAAACTTCATTGGTAAATCCAGCAATTGGTCAATGGTATTGATTGTAAACCGGTCCCTAAAAAACATGCCACTTCCCCTTATTAGCCTTCTTGCATGGTGGTTTTGGGTCAAAGGCATTCGAAGCCAGCATCATATGATAACTATCTTCAATAGTACTTAAAAACTAAAACCTAATACTTAGCCATGATCAAATCTGAGAATGGGCCATTTGATTAGAAGTATCTTCACAGTCATTATATGAATACTCTTGGTCTTCATCTTCTTCAATGACAAGATAAAGCAAGCCCTGAGGTAACAATGACACAATTTTAATGTCCCCAGACTAACCACTGTTAAATCTCTGCAAATAGGCAGTGAAAATAGCAAAGGCAACAGCTGAGTTCCATCATAATGATTTTAAAACAATTTTATCATAAAAGATTTAAACAATAATCTAGCAAATGTTGATCACCAGTGCAAACAGTAAATTTGTTATGTGCAGCAAATATTCCAGTTAATTATGGCAGAGAAGAATTTAAAACTGATGTGCAGGTCCAAATCAGCATACGTCTTAACACACTAGTTGGAATTTCCATATGTCATAAATAGATCACATTTAAATTCCAAGAATCTAAACCTGAGGATACATGCTAAGAACCCTGAATTTATGTCAGTATGCAAGTTTACAATGGCATGTTTACGGGGCAAACAATTCACACACATATCATTGCATCAATAAATTTGTCATTCAGACATACACACAAAAGGTGGTAAATCAATTCAAACAAAAAAATGTTTAATCTTCATTGGCAATGAACAATTTACAGCTGTTTGCTTTTTATTCTGAATCAATGTGCATCATATCATTGGTTGTGGATTGCAGTATGTACCAATACATATATACTTTTACATAAAAAAATACGACTTCATCTTATTATATATGAACACTGGGTCTAACTGGAGTTTTTTTTACCAATAGTCAACATAGTTGCATAGGCAAGCCTGTTTTCAAGAAACATATGTGATGAAGTTTACTGTCCTTGATAATCTCAATAGTTCTTACTTTCTGTTTCTTCAATTTGTTTTTGAAATATTAAAATATGACATTACAAATATAGGCTACAGTCAGATTTTATTTAAATGGACTATTTTAAAACCAGCAAAGACATTAAACAGTCTGTCTGCTTGTTCACACTGAAAACTTCCATTTAGATTAAAATGTTAACAAGCTGACAGCGCCTAGGACTACCTGACAACAAACAAGTTAGAAATAATAAATTGATGAATGAAATGACAGTTTTGTGCATGCTTTGTATCCTTGATGCTTTTCATTGTTTGACTCTATAAATGGGTCAGATTAGGTTCAATGACTTTCATCAATTACAATTACACCATACAGGTGATGTTCAATTACAAGTACAAATACAGTGTCATTGTAATTAATTACTCAATTACACCATTTATGTTGTAACTGAGCGAAAGTCTGAATCCCCCATAGGACCATGTAAAATCAATTTACATAAAGTTTTCTTGTCTAACACTTAGCTTTACTGCTCACTCTATATAATTTCTATATTAATTGTCTAACACTTGGCAGCTAAAATGTGTATTTTCTCAATTTTTATAATCTGCTTGGAATTAAAAAACACATTTATTAATGCTTTTGTAACTGACTAGTAACTGAGCAATTATGCAAATCTAGACTTCAATTATAATTACATTTACATCATAATGGCAATGTTCAATTACAATTAAAAATATAGTAACTATAATTAATTACCTAACTACACCAATTACATAGAAATTGTACCAAAGTCTGAGAGGGGTACAACAAATGGGAGGGTGTGAAAATGCTATAACTGAATTCCTATCTCTGGAAAATCTGAGCACAAACAGCAAGGGTAGAAGGTTTATTGTGTGTGTGTGGTTTAGATTTTTAAAATGGCATTAACAATTTTTGAGTCATACTGCTTGCTATGTTTGCAGTGTGGCAGTTTATAGTAATGTCCAGCACTGGGGCATCAAGCCATAGACATGTAGCATGATCTTCCACCCAGTCACATTATCCTGTCACCAGGCTGACCAGTCCAAAACACTAACTTCTTAATGCTGAGTATCTAGCAAAGCAACTGTTAGAACCAATTTTACAAGTTTTTGGTATGACTCTATCAAGGTTCGAACCTGTGACATCCCCCATCTGAGGTGGACACTTTAACCACTAGGCCACCAGAGCAGTGGTGTAATGTTCATTACAAAAACTGTAAATATTTGTTCATGTACACCTCTTGCACATTACAAATAACTGACTATGAAAACACTTATGTAAGCCTAGTGGAAATGATCACTATATTTAGAGGATTATGTTTTTCTATGTTATGAATCTATTGTGTATCGCCTATCACAGTATTTACCAAAACATCTGCAAGTATGTCTGTGAAAACAAGTGTTTTTTGATGAAAATCCTATCACTGGATTTTATATAAGTAAACTAAACTGAATACATATGAGTACCAGGAAGCAGACCACAAGCATTAAAGTAATTATTCATACCTCTAAAGGCTTGGTAAACAGACATAAAGTCACAGGATAAAAAGTCACATTGAAGTTTCCAAAATTTTTTTTTTTAATAAAAACAATGTATTATTTTTATTCAATTTTTATTCTTAAATATTATTCAGGATCACATTGTATTGATTGCTTCTTATGAACAGGGTAATTGTTTAGAAAATGAAATCTTAAGAGCAAATTGTTAAACAAACACAAAACATTGAGATCACTCAGGTTAATTTAGGCTTAATCTTAGAAAAAGGTAGCTTTGATAAGGATATACAGGTTAAATTTTGGTTTAAATATCAAATTACTTTTTAAACAAGTATGTAAATAAACTGAAACCATTTTTGTGCTAAAAGCCTTTACTCTCCATAAATTCAAATACAGGCCTATTAACTCATTAACCCATGCTGCCACTACAACTCGTCACATTTTACCTGCCTCATCTCCAGAAGGCCACAATAACATTGCTCAGTTTGTATCCCTGGTGCCGAATCTGAGTGACAGTATCAGTCTATGACAAGTGAAATTTCTGTATACATAAAATTGAATTAATTTCATGTGTTGATAGTGTTTCTCAATCAGTATAAATTCATAATGGACTTTATGAATTATTCATGGCAAGAGAAACAAATTGGTAAAAGTAAATCATTTATTTTTACCTTTATGCATAACTCTTATTCTGCATGTAGCATGAAATTATACCTTTATTTACATAATTGAGAACTGCTATGCCAAATATCAGCTTAATTAAAGGAACATAAATAAAAAGTAACAAATTTATTGCAGGCATCTCCTCTATAAAATCTGCAAGCCAAGTGCTGTCAGCAAGTCTCAGGGATACAGGCATTGGTATGGCTAACACAACTCTAGGTTATCTCTCTGCAGGATGCTATAAGGGAATGCGTTTGGCGTTCCAAAATTGTTCTGCGGTGCTCTTATGAACATTTGATAAGATAAACAGCAATGCTCCAAGTATTGTCAGACTAAAACTATATTAACCATTTCAACTAATTATTACTGAACTTCTGCATTAGCAATGACAGTTTCAACAATGAGTATATCTAAGTTGGTAGTGCTATGTATATTCTTATTTTGTTACAAACTACTACTGAAGACTTTTAAAAAAAAAAATTATGAGTGATACTTTCTTTATTGTTAATATCTCGATGAGGGTTCAACTCGTGTCGTTCAAATAAAAACCTGCAAAATTACAAAATTCAATGTGTCTTTTTTTTCCTGCTTTAATTTAAATTATAACATTTTCTCCTGTAACTTTATATCTTGTAATCATGATGCTTTACTGTTTAACGTTTTCCGACATATTCCCATTCATTGGGTTTTGCATTATCGTAACATCTCAATTTAAAGTTAAACGCGTTTGATGCATCAAAACCATAAAGTAAACTTATTTTAGTGAAAAGAAAACAAATATATTAGACGTTTTGACACTCAAGAAAAAAAAGAAACTAACTCGACCACGCTCGAAGAGTAGTTCTCCAGTACCCTCGCCTTCCATTTTGTCCTAAAGATGAAGTTGATTTGTTATCATGTATATTATTGGAAAGTTATTTGCAATAAACCAATGAAAGGCTTTCTTACAAACATGTAGAAGTAACTCTTTTACTATGAAAATATCTTTAGTCTATATAGACTGAGCTTTGAAAATGAACTTTCCATGAATCAATTTGTTTTTGAAAAAAATTAGTGTCTGAACAAGTCTGTACATAGCGCATGTGAAGTGGAGGTTGAGCTAGACCTAAATATTTTAAGTGAAAATATTAAAAGAATTGCTTTTGATCAAGACCTATTTATTTTTAATACTGAGTCGTAATGATTTCTAAACAACAGTATGCTGCTTTAACTCAGGTTGTTGCTATTCATTTGATTTCATCAGCAATTGCAGAATATGAGATACCCGGACTTAGTTTTGACCCTTCCCACCCCCTTTTAGAATTTAGATATTTTGTCATTTATGTGATTGTGGTGTCGGAAGCAATTGTCCAAAAGATGGAAATCGCCGCCACCGTGTGGAGGCGGAAAAGAATAGCTTCTTACTTGCTGGTATAGCAAATAGATGACGTTGCATGGTGTCATACCTGCATCGTCACAAGGGCTCGTATCGTTTACAATTTACCTGTCATGCATGGACTATAGTCCAAAAATACATCCCCGTTGGTTTGTACCCCCCAACCGATTTCAATAACTAAAAAGTTAAATGTGCTAAAATGTGCACAGAACTAAGTCAATTGAATCATTGATTTATAATTTCTAACCTGTCACCAGAATGGCACTAATACTTGCATCCCCTTGCACCTTTCATGCTTAACGGACTTTCCATACTAACACGGCGCCATATTCCGTACACTAGGGGTAGTTTATTTCCATCCGACAACATGATGACGTAATTGATCCTATTCGGTAACTGATAATTCCATAAATTGTAATAACGTTGACTTTGGAATTTTATTCTTTTGCACACATGAACATATTAATGAAATTGCTTGTTAAATCCAAGTGAAAGGCAAATTTTTTGTCATTCTTTTTCTTTGCTTGATTCAACACTATATATCGGAAGCAGACGACATATGTATGTATATATTAAGTCGCACATGAACCCCTCTGCTGAAAATGGGCTGGAAATGGTTTTCAAGCATGTCAGTCTATTATATTGAAAACTTCCGTTAAGCATGAAACGCGCAGGCGATGACGGTGTTATGGCAATTCTTCTCACATTCAGTTTAGAAAATATTAATCTTTGAATGAATTTACTATGTTCCTTGCACTTTTTATCAAATTAAATGTTTCCGTTATTGAAATTGGTGGGGGGGGTACAAACCAACAGGGATGTATTTTCGGACTATCATTTCATGCAATATACTTTTTTAATAACCATATGAAAGTTATATTGAACTCAATGTATTGAAAAGAACAATAAACAATTGCAAAATCACTTTCATACATGGCTGAATTTAAATGGTGTTGCTCAAGTTTCAACAGTTACCCTTTGCATAAGTTTTTGTTAGCATAGTGTATAATTTCTTATTATATCCAATCACAGCATTATGGAGAGGTAATTTAAAAGCATTTTTATGGCAGTTGACCTGGTGTCAGGAAAATGTGACTGATTGAAACATGATGCTACATGTGAGCAGCATATCTCAGTGCTAGATATCACAAACTGCTGCACTGTATACATCATAGCAATATGACTCAAATTATGAAGGCGATGTAAAAAATCTAATCACACACACACACACACACATCAAATTTAGTTACTGTTTCTAAAAATAGGAAAACTTTTATAAAACTCTAAGTCACATTTGCTGAAAAGAATTTGACTAAACTTGACAGAAAAGCATTCACTATCAAATTTGGATGCCATAAATATGTCCTAAACTTTAAACTTGTTCTTAGAAACTGCTCAGCAGAATTTGACCAAATTTTATAAAAAGTACTAAGGGATTTCAAACCTGTACAAATGATCAAAATACAACATGAAATGCAGCTGCCGTTGCTAAAAATGGAAATTCTTTTAAATACATAAAAAAAAAAACGTTCAATCAGATTTGATGGATGGTATTCAGGCTCAAAGGTCTTTTTAGTTAGAACTTGCTGCTACTATGAAATGTAGAGATAAAATCCAATACATTTAAATAACCACATCACTGAATTAGACCAAATTTGACAGAAAATTTTCTTGCTTTTCAGATTGTTATATATTTTAAATGATGTTAATCTACAGCCAAATATGGCTACAGCTACTAAAATAAAACTTTATCTCAGAATAGCTTGGAACAAAATTGTTTTGGCAAAGGAAACTTTTACTATTGGATAAATGAAATTAGAGAAACCCTGAAATAAATAAATGCATAAAATGTGCACTTAACAGGATTGGATAAATTTCAGAAATTGTTAGATCTGACATAAGTATGAATTTTAATGCATTTTAAAAGATTTTTGTCTTCTTAAACATTTTAGAATTGATGAAACAGGAAGATAATCATGTCTGGGCAAAATAGCAAGGTGGTGACAGGTGTCGGGTATGTGGGAACATCATACAAAGACAAGATGAAACAAATGACAGAACAAGAGCGGATCATTGAAGAGAAAAGAAGACAGATTATTCAGAAAATGGAAGCTGAACAGAAGAAGAATGTGGTACAAGCAAATCCTATAAATAAACCACAGCTGAATAAAGGGTACACCATATTCTTACCTGTATTCTAATTTCTTAAGTTTCTGTAGCTTTCCATTGAAGTTATTTGTCAAGTTTTCCTCACAATTTAAATTGTCTTTTGTTTGTGTGATGGGATATTTGTCTTAAGGATATGATAAGTACAGTTTCCATGTGTGCCTACTCTTAAAAAGTGCATGGAAACCAATTATTAAACAGTTTTGAATAATTGACCATGGGTTAATGTTTTGTACATGGGGTACGGATAAGTTATCCCACAGTATCTCTCATCATTATTAACTTGCACACCATGGCATTACATTCTTGGAAGAGTGTGGACATCTGATTTAGTAGTAACTGATGATAAGATTTGGCACAAATCCCTATATCCATAAGGAGACCACAGTTGTCTTCCACTTAGTCAAGGAGACAAGATTGTAGCACTTAAGGTGGAAAGACAATTTGAAACACTTTTTTAGAGGACAGGATTTGCAAGATTGTGGATATACTCCTGATAGGTTATAATTAGGTAAGTACTATTGAAAAAACATATTACACCACAAATTGGTTTCAAATTAACCTTAATAATCTCTATCTTTGACATTGCACAGGGCCAGAAAATTCCCTGAGCCAATGTCCAGGACCCAAATATTTTAACCAGGTTTCACAGCAGTTATGATTTGCAGGCAGACTCTTTATTTTGTTCAGTTTAAAAATGATATATACTGTTTTACATGTGCATTATTTTTTGTGACATACTGTGTCGTACAGTTAGACTCTACTGTAGATATGTGTCGTACAGTTACCTAAATAATTGGAAAAGTCTTGGAAAACAAGTTGTGTGGTGCATTGTGCCCTTATATATGTGATGGCATTTTTGACATCACAAGGTGTTATCTTTTATTCTTATATGTTATATATAATGAGATTGTGGTATGGGTTTCTTAATAGACATAACAGTCATGTAATAAAAACAGGCAATTGTTTAAATGGGATATCCATTCTTCATAGCCATTATCAGTCTATTAATCCTCAATTCTAAGCAATTTTCCCAGTAACTGCTTCAGTGACCTAATTGGTTAGATTGTCTGCCTTAGATGCATTAGGTTCATGGATTTAAACCCCAGCCAAGTCATACCAAAGACGAATAAAAATGGCACTTGCAGCTGCCTTTTTTCATGCCTGCATTTCCTTGATTACTTCTAATTTTTTGCTACTAAATGTGTATGCACTTTGTATTTTAAGATAGTTATTATTTAAAACAAATATACAGCACAAGAATTGTGCATTTTTCTTCTCACACATAAGACTTTTCGTGTTTCTTAATAAGTTGGAGAATCCATCTATCTCTGATGTGGGAGGTCACAGGCTTGAACCCTGGCAGAGACAAACCAAAGACTTACAAAATTGTTACTTGCAGCTGCCTTGCTTGGTGTTCGTATTAAGAGATTAGTTTTAGGACTGATCAGCCTGGTGTCAGGATAATGCTGCATGTCTATGTCCCAGTGTTAGACAACACTATAAATTACCACACTGCAGACATCATAGCAATATGACTGGAAAATTTTTAAAGCTACATTAAAAGTCCAGGTCACACAGAGACACACAGACACACATGCACATTCTCCACACATTGTTTACAGTGGTGGCAAAGAAAGGTAATGGGAAAGACTTTTTTCCCTTTGACTATTTGAGATGGAGAGGAAAAGATAAATTTTGTCTTTAGTAGAGCTTGATTTGTATGTAGCAGGTTTATTTCTAACCTTATGTAGTTAAGTAAGTATTCTCAGTGAAAAATAATTTACTGAAATATTTGCTTGTGTATGTGTTTGTGTCCATATACCAGATAACTGGTGATAGAACATGCAGTTAACACACATGCTTTCACTGTCAGTACTTATTTACACATATTCTCTCTCTCTCTCTATTTACACATATTCTCTCTCTCTCTCTCTCTCTCTCTCTCTCTGACACACACACACACACACACACACACACACACACACACACACACACACACACACATGTTTGTGTGGCATTAATGAGATCACTTAGTACTAACATGACAAACATAAAAAAGGTAAATATTTTATGTTGGAAATTTAAAATTTAAAATTGATTTGTTCTCAACTGGTATTCAAATGTGCTCAAATTTTACAAATGCAGTAAATACATTGAACTCCAGTTTAATGAAAATTGCCTAGATGCCTTTGGCATTATACATCTACATTAAATGTCATTTATAACAATGTGATGTTACTTAAGTAAAACAAAAATATGATTAATTTATTAACCTACAGTCATGCAGTAAAATAGGCAATTGCTTTAGGTATAGAGTAATTGTTGATGGAATCAAAGAATTGTTCATATCTTTGAAATAAATGAGAAATCATAGGTGCACATGTATCAATGAAAACTTATAAAACTTGCATACATGTAGTAATTGTATAATTTTTTTTGTAACTGTTTCCTTTCTTATCAGAAAAGTGAAGACGCCACCAGTTCCTAAAACATCTGGGATATTTGTTAATGATGGCAATTTTCTGGAGAGATTTAAGCAGCTGCAAGGAATAAAGACTGGCACTCCACCTGGTAATACACAGATCCTAAAATGTCTTTTTGAAAGTAATATCTTCAACAGTCTTGGTAACAAATTCAGAGTTCCATTATTTACTGAAACATTTGCTCTTTTTTATAAAATGATATGCTTTGTTAACAAGATGTTTGCATTCTTTTCTAGAATGTTATGTACAGTGCAGTTAACAATAATATTTTAAACACCCCTCATATTGCAGTGGGGGTGGAGGTAGAGCAGAGAGGATAAAGAATAAAAACCTTAACCATTTCTCAGTGCATCCTGATGGAGTTGCTGCAGCAGCTCTCAGATAATTGCTCTAAACACCATTATTTATCCTAGAGTCGTCACCAATGACACTGCAGATTTCATGTGGTCTCAAATTGGCATGGTTTACTGTGTATGGCCCCTACAAGCATGGTCTTTATAGGTTCACATAGAGAGAGACACCAGTATATTTACATTATCAGCTGATTATAAACATTTCCTAGTTCTAATGAAGATAATGTAGTAGAAATTATGCCAAATGATATTTTAGATTATATTAAAAATGTCATTGCCTCACAAACAGTGTTAATACTACTGTTCAGTTTTCATGTATTAAAGTCAGATCAACATCTTTTGCAGTATGTTTATGCATTTATATTATTCAAAGAAATTAAAAATTTTTGCACTGACTTGACAAGACCTTGTTGAGCTTCTCTTGAACAGTAGAGATTTAACTTGCTGTTTAAACTGGTATGGACAATTAATTTCAGCCGACAACCACTTCTGTTAAAAAACTAACAACAAAACAGAAAACAATGAATTTTCACATTAAATGTGAGCCATGTGTTTAGTCCTTAAACAATAATAACACAGTCATGAGGCTGAATATACATTTTTACAACTATAAACTAGTTCTTTCTGAGCCCATGTGTAATGTGAGTGAGTGGTCATTTAATTTATGGGGCTATTTTTGTTCTTTCCATAGGTGGTATTTGTTATTCTTTAATTCATCACAAAATAAATTATTTTCTAGTAAAACAAGTATTGGAATAGTATCATTTATATACTTCAAATCAGAATAAGACACTTGTTCTCAAGCAACCCTCCCCCCCCTTTTACAAACTTGTTTTCTTCCTAATGAAGACTTGAGAAAGGTGCATTTGTAACACACGAGTCCATCGGATAGAGCATTGTACTTAACAGTTTAAATTATGGTACCATCATCATTAATAAAGGAAGTAATTATTCCTAATTAATCTGAGCTCATGATATTGTTGAAAAGAATTAAAATGTGGGAAGTTGCCTTAGATATTCAGGAATTTCAATTTCCCAAAAGTGGATGTCTGTATATGTATGATACTTTATGTTTTTGAGAATTCATGCATAGCATATCTGTTGTGAGCTTGTGTTATATTGTTTAACTTCAGCCAGGTATGAATGTGATTTTGTTGCAATAGATGTTTTACATTTATATTTCACATAGAGACCAAACTTCATTTTTTCAACTGGTTCATGCTACTACATGCAAAGCATGATAAATGACATTCTTAAAAAAGTTTCTGATCAGATTGATTCATTATTGTATTGTATATGATAGGGATTCAAACATTCACCAAATAATAGAACTTAATTGCTTTTAAAGGGAAATGATAAAGAAATTAAAAATTACTGCTATTAATAGGTCATTTATTAGCTTCAAGGCATTGCATCACATCAAAGAAATGTAAATTTAACATCCATCATTCATTCACAGAGGGAGTGAAGGAGGAGAATTTTACAGACACATATAGCCATTAACAGGAGACAGATGTGAAAAATCAATCCCTTGTCATCCACTTAATTAATTTTGCTTATATTGACAGCATGAACGGTGTCAATAAATAAAAATTGACTTATGGGTAGTTTGAAACAAGGAGAATCATATTGATACTGCCATATTGTCCAGAGTTGATTAAAAATAATTTTATTTAGAAAACGGACATTGTGTGCTTGACTTGTGAACACTAAACATCAAAGCTAATTGCACATGTTTAACATAATGTTTAACATAATCTGCCTGGAGCTGCAAGTTGTTTTTGAACAATTAAAGCTTTACTATTCTGTATCCCATTATACATCATATGTACCTATTAACACTTTGATGCCTATCTGTTTGAACTAATACAGCAAGAATAATCATTAAGGAACAATGTGGCCATTTTGTAGGAAATGCAGAATAGTATTGACTGGACAAATGACTGTGTATCATGCAATAAAACCTCAAATCCATATGCACATGTTGACAGCTACTCTCTTTTTTTTGTCTTAATAAATCATTACCCCATAATTTGAACAACCTTTAGTTGTGAGTTTAACTTTGATGATCAGCAGTTATTGAAATTGGTTGATAGCTATAGATGAGAATCTTTTTCTTCCTTTGAGCAAATGTTTGTAAAGAAAATACATTGAAGAAAAGAAGACTTACTGGCATTATTCTTCATAGATCAATAATAATGATTAACACTTATTAACATTTTAATAACCTGATTTTATTAGTTTAAACCATATTTATTTGAAGAACATCAAATGCAATTACAAACATTTGATTTTTTGGGATTCAGTAGGAAGCATAAGCTTATTAGCACTGTCTCTCCAAACAGTAAAAAAAATAACATCACTGATCTTGATGCATGTTCAAACAGTTATTCAGAAACTGTGCATAAACTTACATATAAAGGATAACAATGGATAAAAACTAATTAATTACAATTCAAACGGTTGTGAGTTCAGTCAATTAAATCTCTTGGTCATCCTAATATATTTCTGTACACTTAAAAATTGTGTTTTATTTTCTACAGTTAATATAGGGTTACCAAAAAATGTTTTAGTTATAAGAGTGAAAAGAAATGTTTATAGGATTTGATCTCTAACGTTTGAATATATGGAACAGTCTAAAAGAAAGTGTTTTGTATTCTCAATTTCACCACAGGAGCAATACTAAGAATTGAGAGAACCTGACTTCTTTCAAAACTAAGTTATGATGAAAGGGCAGTGATTAACTACTGACATATTTGAAATGAATATTTACAAAAAGAAACTATGAATATCTTGTCTCATATTAAGAAAGATGTAACCAAGAAATAATTTTTTTTCAGAATTGCATCACATCTTGCCAAATAATAAAATCAAACTCTTGTTTATTTTGGCACTAAAGTTTGCACTTTAATAAATTGGTGAAAGTATTAAAAGATCTCAGGACCCATATTATGAACAAAAATTCATGCATGACCCCCCTCACCCAAAGTACCAAATAAAATTCATACATAATTTCTTCCCCAAAAGTAACTTGTTACATATTCATTTCATACTTTAAAAAATATTATTTTTTTCAGTAACAAATATACAAATTTTCAGTAGCAATGCCACAATTGTATTATGTTTGAATTCATGCCAGTGCAGGATTTTAATGGATCAATTTTAAACAGAGTTTTGTTAAAATGCCTATTTCTGTTTCTGGTACAAAACTCATGCATCTTTTCTTTTCCAGCACAAAATAGCAAGGCAGAGTCTGAGGACAAAGCAGAAGGATTGAAAGAAAAGTCAAAAGAAGAAACACCAGACAAGTATAACAAGATTGTAAAGGAGGAGAAGCCAAAGACATTCAAGAGGGAAGAGAGGAAGGAGGATACAACAGATACTCTCAAGGAAGATTTCAGAAGGAATGAATTCAGAAAAAAAGAGGAGGAGAGATACAGAGAACTGTCAGGAGAAAGAGGACAGCAATATAGCAGTAGGAAATGCACCCGATACTTTGAAGAGGAAGAGAGACGAGGTCTTGGATTTGAATCCCAACCACCCTATCTTGAACTGAGGCAAAAATTAGGGCAGTCATCACCATTCATGCCAAGCAGCTTGTCACCACATCAGCCATCTGATATGCTAGGAATCCAACATTCTGCTAGCCAAGTTCATCATTCCCATGATCCTCCAGTAGCAATGGACCAACTTCCAGTGGTACCACGGACTGTTATAGAGACCATGCTAGAGGCACCACCTGGTCAGCAAGTCATGATGAGTGGTTTACAGACCTCAGCAACAGGGGCACCTCCCACTATACTGCAGCCTGGTGTTCCAGTCATTTCTGGTACACTACCTACTTCCCAAGTGGCAGTCTCAGCTCCTCTCATAGTTCACCATCAGCCATCTCATGACCAGTCACAGCAAGTGCTGCCTCCTCAGTTGGTTTCTCTCCCATCCACACCAGTAGCTGTCAGTGTTACACCACCACAGATGACCGTACATTACACTATATCTGTGCCCTCTCAACCAGCTGTGACTGTTGCACCACTTCCCCAACATTCAATAGCACCACAGCTAATTCCACAATCAGCACCACCCCAAATTCGACATCATCAGCTACAGCCACAACAGCCAACACCACCCCCACCCCCACCAGGGCCTCCTCCAGGTTACCCACCAATATCATTGCCAATGGTTGTGCAGACTATGCCACAAATTGCACCAGGTCAGCCAGTCTCTACAGCTTCACAGACCTTAATGAACCCTCAGCCCCCACCAGGTCTTCCCCCAACACATGGCACTCCAGCTCCCCCTATCCAAATGATGCCTGAAATCCTCCCACCACATACCTCTCACTTTGTCTCTCTTCCACAGTCTGTTCAGTCTCTACAGCAGCAAGTAGTATATACCACTCCAAATCCCCCTCAGCCACCAGTGCTTCTTCCTCAGAGTGCTCCCACATCTTTCACACCCACTCCAATAAGTACTTCACTTCCACCTCATTCTCTACCGTCACAATCTCATGTCCCTCCAATCTTTCAACATACCATCATGCGTGCTGCTGTACCCCATCCTCCTCAGCCTAATCCCCAGCCACTAATGGTAGTTACGATGACTACCCCAAGAATGGAGACTTCAGCCCATGCAGGTTTGATGCCCCCTCAAGCTTTACACCCCAGTCAACCACTTGTGTGTCCCCCATTCCCAATAAAGCAAGAACCACATCACTTTGGAGAGTATGGTCTGATTTCTGTGAAACAAGAGAGCCAGCAAATGGGAGAGTATGGCCCAACTGTTTCTATGACCAATTCTGGTGGTATTGGGGAATATGGGTCATTGAACATGGATGAATATGGCCACATTCCTATCAAGAAAGAGCAGCAAAAACCAGTCAGTATGGGTAATTACATACCCATGTCAATAAAAAAGGAACAAGAGGAAGCTGAATATGATCCAGCAATGCCCACTGATGGGGATTCACCAGGTAATTGATTAGCTGTTTTTTCAAGGCAAAACATTAAGATCCAGCTATTTTAAAACACCTTTATTTTGTGCTGAAAATGTATCAAACTTTCTAAATTCATCTCTTTCATAACATTATGTATTAGACAAGATTAAATTATTTTTACCTGCCCAGCAGTTCAGCCTTAGGATATGATTATATGCAAGGAATATTCAAAAGTATGTATTGTGACTAGATGATAATCACAGACAAAAGTAGGCTTTGGTAAATAGGACAGAGTTATTTCCCCTTTTTTTTAAAAAAAAAATTGTTTGTCTTCCAGTTGGAGATAGTTACATAAAATTTGTCGTACTTGTGTATCATAGTAGATGGTAATACATGATGAAGAATAAATAATAAATGTCCTTGCTTATACATGTATAAAGTTAATGAGTACTTTTCCCAAAATTCCTCTAGTGTTTTTCATCAGTAGGTTTTAACAGTCATTGAACATAAGTTTAAAGTTCTTTTAAAAAAGGTAGAAGTCAATCAGTAACATCAAGCATTTTATGTACAGTGTGTTTGAAGTAGTATCAGCCAATGTTGACATATGTCAGGTTTATATGCATTTATCCAGTCTCATGATTAGTCCACATTTAATCTATTTGCAGTGAAAGAACTGCCTGAAGACATGAAAGATGGTGTCAAAAGTGCTGGCTCTAATTCATCAGGGTAGGTTAAGATTATCGATTTTAAAATATTCACCTTTATTTTATTCTGTAATATCATGTGTTCATTGATTGAATAGGTGTCTTTTGAGGGAAAGCATGATTCCATTATTTATTCCAGTACTCAGCTGTTCCCCAAAAACTACTAACCACTGACCTGAACATTTGATTTAGTGACTGAACCCAGGACCTCAAATATGGTAAAATAGGAACATTTTAGTTGTTTTTAGTTCTGACCTGTATTCTTTAATGATAAAATACTTTCTGACAACCAGTTTAATATTTACAATGTTTTCCACCAGTCTTACTAATTTTCAGTTTTTATTTGTTAGCTGGGCAACTTTCTGTTGAGAGATCATTGGTGCAGAAATTCAAGCTTCACCTTGAATTTGTATCATGACCATCCCATAAAATATGTTATAATGGATTCATTAAGGTACAGGGTCCGTAGGGGACCTTGAAAAGCCTTGAAAAATGAATTTGTCTCTCAAGGCCTTGAAAACACCTTGAAAATTTTAAATATTGTCTGGGTAACTTCAAGAGCCTTGATTTTCTTGAAACTGAAAGGAATTGATTAATAAATATTACTGGTTAAAAACAAAGAAAAGGGAATAAAATCTAAAGAAACCCTGATATCTCACTAAGTTTGTGCCAGAACAGAAATTTCCACAACTGGCCACTGCACAGTCATGCCTTTTGAACTGCCAGTTGTTCAAAGTATGTATGTAACCACGGTTTAAACTTGAATCACTTGTATGCTTTGAAATGGCTAGCTAGTGCTTCCAACTTCGGTGGGTAGACGTTAGAAAATATAAAGTTTGGATAATGAGATCTTTCTCAGAGAGCTTTGCAAAATACAAATTATGCCAGAAGAATATTGATTTTCATGCAGTGGGAGAGAGTGCTTTACTTTCACGTGCAGATAGAAAAAAAGCTCTTGTAGTGGTGGTACCATTTGCAGCTAATATGGCAAAACAAGAATCCTTCGCATGAAATCGTTTTTGACAAAAGAGGTATATCTGTGAACACAGATTCATTTCTTAATATAGAAACTGTAGATTGTCTTGATTATGAAAATAGTTTGATCTTATTCTATTTATGGATTGAGTGGACATAGGACAGACAAGAATGAAGGTGCTCTACAGTTTCATATTTTGCATATGGTTAGAAATTTAAAGAAAAAGAATTTCCCCTGGTTTTTCTCACTGGTTTATACTGGCTATTTACAAAAAGACCTTTAATATCTTAGGTATTGTTCAAAGAACCTTTAATTCCTTTTATTTTAGTGTATGATTGATGGGTGTAATATGGGTTAAAGAGTATACAGCTTGAACTTACTTCAAATGTGCACCTTTCAAAAAAGTACTAGCTCCACTTGGTCATTTTCACTTCCTGAACTGCAGAGGTAAATTGTAATAAAAAAAAGAGCCAATAACTTTTTTTACATTTTATATACAGTACTACCTATTTATGTCGACATTTTCAGGCCCAATGAAATTTTGTCGACATAGGCGGATTTTGATATAAGTGTTGGGGGTGGTGAAAAAAAGATAAAAGTTAAAATCAGAGGTGAAATGACAGTGATCCTTAACCATAAACGATTTAGACCACTATGCCACTGTACATGAAGACAAAACCAGTGTCAAAGATACTTGTATATTGACAAATTGACAGTTATTTATATGCTTCAAGTACATGTACTTGTACTTAAATTGGCTTAGATTTTGGTCAGTCTGTTCCCATCTTATTGAGGCTACCAAGGAGATGGGGCTATTCATGGGGAAAATAAAACTTGTTAACAAATTGATTTAAACAGTACTTCAATTTAGTTACAGAAGTCATTGTGAAAAGTACATAAAAGCAAACAAGAAATATAGGGTGCTGAAGAGGTATTAAAAGAAAATGATTTTTACGATACAATACTCAGCTCAATACAATTAAAAGTTTTCACAGACATCTTTGCGAGATGACACACCCTCAACTTCCATTGACAGCCAGATATTTAGTTTCTAGAGACTGTAAATTTAATCTGCATTTGCACTGCCATTGGTAGCCATCGTAAATAAAATTACAGTTAAAAAGGAGACACACAGCACAATAAACCTGTTTTAATCACCGATCACTTTGGAAAATGGAAGAATCAGATCAGATTTTATTGCTTTTAAGTCGCCATGAGAGACCAACTTTATCAGACCAAACAAAAGCCTGTTTTTGTGCCTGTTTTTTTTAAATTTTTTTATCTGACTGCAACATTAAAGACTGCTGGCAAGATGAATTAATTGTTGAATAAAGTACAAATTGGAACTGGCTGCTTGCCGACATAAATGATGGGTGGTAAAAATAAAGCCTGGTGCCAAGATCAACTAATTGTTGAACAAAGAATGGGTAGGAACTGGCAGCTTGTTGACATAAATGATAAGACAACAAGGATTTGTTCAAGCTCTTACTAAGGGATTCTGTCAACATATACATTTATTTTTTTATCTCAACGTCAACATAAGCAGGACAGTTTTGGTAGTAATAGGAAATCAAGAAACCGGGGACTTTGCTTTTTTTGTTGAGATAGGCAGCTTGTCGACATAAGTGATGTTGACATAAGTGGGTAGGACTGTATTTGGTAATTCATTTATTGTACTTTCAGAAGCTGGTATTGTCTAGTCTGGCAAGATTCATTTTACCCTATTTTAATAGCTGCTAAGGATAGTGTACTTTAGACAAATTTAGGCTGATTTTTGGAGCACAAGGAGCAGTCATTTTACTTAACAGTATGCTAACATCATTTACAATTTCCAAAAGTGCAGTATCCAAAGAAATGTCCGCCACATTACATCAAAGTAGCATAGAGGTATGCCAACATGCTCTCCACTATGCATGTTTTAAATGCAAACAACTTGACCATACCTGTCATTCTCTCAAAAGTACATAATAAATGTTGAGCACCCCCAATTGCAATGAACATGATAAATCTAAAAATATAGAATATAGCTAAGAGAAATATTATTATTAAAATAGTTTAAAATATCCATACTCTGTTTTTAAATAAGCGATAATATAGAAGAAAGGCAGGTATTGAAAAAGATATTGATACAATAACAGCTTCTGCTGATGACTAAGCATTGAAAGCTGAGACCCATAGGAATTTTCCTTTATCACAACATAAATAGTTGGAGGAAAAGTGTCAAGGACAACATAGCTGAATTTGGAACTGTTGAAAAACAGCATGATGATAAGCTAAAAGAACTGAAAAATTCACTCTAAAATATGTTGGACTTTGTAAATAGTGTAGTGTGGACAGAGTAAAATGAACATTGTTCAGTTACTGTACATTATTTTAATACCCAGATGTAGATTGCATAGCATTAATGGGAAGGGTATCCATGATAATACTCCTGACTTTGAGTGTTTTTAAAAAAATATATATTTGCAAGAAATGTTCCTCATATGAAGTAAATGTAAGCAGTAACTTGTGTTTATATACAGTTTAATTTATCTATCCTTTAAAATTAATGTAATAATGCACCTTTTGAACCTGGAAAAACCTTGAAAATTTTGAAAGAAATATATTACTAACCTGAATGTATTATTATTGCCTCATGATTATGACATGGTTGTGTAAGCAGTAACTATCTGACGGACAGGGAATCTGACTCAGTCACCCAGATCTGGCCATGTTTTGCACTGTTTGGAAATACCTTGGCAATTGGTACAGATATACAGATACCAGGGAAATTTAAAATCTCTCTCTCTCTCTCTCTCTCTCTCTCTCTCTCTCTCTCTCTCTCTCTCTCTCTCTCTCTCTCTCTCTCTCTCTCTCTCTCTCTCTCTCTCTCTCTCTCTCTCTCTCTCTCTCTATCTCTCTCTCTCTCTCTCTCTCTCTCTCTCTCTCTCTCTCTCTCTCTCTCTCTCTCTCGTGGATGGACGATTTCCCAGCTCTCAGCCACTTGAACCCAGTAAAGTTGGCAAAATTCACCTACCATAGATATCATGGAACCTTTCAAAAGAGGACATTCATGACCACCCCATTTTGTCATTTATGTACAAGTGTCTTTTCGGTAGAGGTTTAATAGGTAACTAAATGGCTTAATAAACATTAATGAGCATGTGGAGGTGACCCATAAAACAAGTTTATGTACATGTGTCTTTTAAGTAGAGATTTAATCTGTAATCTAACAGGCTAATGTTTTTTACTTCTTTGTACACATCTTTAAGGTAATATTTCATATGTAACCTATGGGTTAATAAATATAGCATGTCTTTTATATGGAGGTATAAAATACAGAATTCGCTGCAATCGGAATTCACTATAATTTGTAGGGTACCAAATTGTGTTGTATGTTTGCTACAGACAACAAATTTAAAATATCCAACTAACAATGATCATCCTTCTTTAGAACCCTTCTCCAGTTCATAAATTTAAGTAAGTCCAAACTTATAATTTTTATTTAATTATTTGCAAAGGCATGAAAAATGGTGTTCTCAAAAGTAAATAAATTCATACGGTGATCCTCTAGTTCTTATTACCAAATTTCAGGTTCATTATGGGGTTGAAAAAGCAGAGTCACATCATTGAGTCCAAGATAAAAAGGGAAAACCTGAATGATGCTTTTGATATTGAAGAATCCATAATTGAAGCCAACTCAGTGAAACCAGGTAAGATTTTGAAAACAACATCTGAAGTTAAACTTTTGATGAATGGGGAAACCATCAGTTTCTAAAATATTTACTTTTATAGTCATGATTGATTCTGTTGACAAAATTAAAAGATAAGTCTTGAGGTTGACTTTGACAATTTTTAAAAAATTTTAACAGAAACAAAGTATTTTAAAGATGTTCACAGTAAGCAGATAGATCACATTGGCACTAGAATTTTTCTGTTGTCAACAGACTTTGCACTGAAAAATACTAAAACTCTCAATTATTAAATCTACCAAATTAGAACTGCACTTTTAAATTTACTGTTTTGAACTGGCTACTGTTAAATTCTAGTCTCTGCCCATTGTTGTGTAAGCATATTGAGATATAGCAGTCACTTTTTCTATGCTGATGGGATCAACAGTGGTAAAATTTTGGTTTTAGACTTTTTGAAAGTAAACATATTGCCTACATCAGTTGCTACATTCAAGTGAAACATTTTCACGATATCATTATGGGTCCAAATTTTATGCCATCATAGGCTTGAATTTCATGTCTTTCCTGTCTGAATGGCTTAAGCAGAAAGTTTGTTGCATCTTGATGATTAGTGTTATAATTTTGCATCACAGTTTTCAAAGGGACCCTGATTGGCCGAGTGGTCTCAAATGCTTATCATCTCGCCTCTGTCTGCATGTGTTTCCAGTCTTCATGCTTGGCTAATGTGGGTATGTGAGAAAGCTTGCCAGTAGCTTCTCATCGGTCAGTGGTTCTTCCAGGGTTCTTCCTCCACCAGTTATACTGGCCACCATGTTTAGCCAAACTTTTGCTGAAAATGGTGTTAAACCCTACAGCAACAACAACAACAACAGTTCTCAAAAGTCACAACTCTTTTTTCTGTAAATATGTTACCCAATCATAATATCTCAGGAGAACTTCTACCTCACAAATCCAGCCATCCCAGAAACTACTTTCAGTTTAAAGTGAGCTAATGTTTGTCTGCCAACCTGTTTGGTGGTCAAGCAGAGTGATCTATTAGGTATAAGACTGGGGCAAAGCCTAAGAACATATCGGTTACTACTTCTACTGGTGCCAAGAAGCACTCTTTCATCACGAGAGATGTTGCAGAAGCCAGAATCTAAATAGAAAATGTACCATTACAAGTTGGAGGAATTCTAAGGAAAATATTTTCCATCAATATTTCCAACTTTTCTCCTCCTCTACTGACAAAGTTCTGTTTTTACCATTTGCAAACACTTTGCCATTATCACACATTTAGGTATGTTCACGGGGGAGCCTAAGTAACTTCACATTCAGTTTGGGCTATAATTATTTTGTACATATAAGTCTCTAGCACTGATAAAAATTCCTAATATATGAGTAATTTCATTATGAATAGCTACAAATAAGTGAGTTTCTATTATAGGGCATTCATAGCATCCAGGGGCCAACTTAAGTGTATTGTGCTTGTTCAGGTGGTCTGTGGGCCTTGTTCCCTTTAGGTCATTGCCTTTTAATTTTCACACCTACTTTACAACATTTATCTCATTTGACAAGGAGGACCAAAGTCCTACAGTAGTGACTTATCTCATATGATAATGAGGAGCCAAGTCTTAACACCCTAGTTTTCCTAAGGTATTGTGATTGGGTAACATATTTGAAGAAAGAAACATTTTGCTAGGAAACATTGGTTGCACATCAGTGTCCACATTGAAACAAAGCTTTATGGTAATAATCTGTTTTGCTTGTATTAACTACTTAAGCAGAAAGCTTGGTTCATTATTGTGAAAAACTTCTAAATTCTCTTTGACATTTGTTACTGCATTAAACTAAAACTTAAGTATAATATAATAATTGATTTAATGTTATGTTATCCTGTCTTGCCTGCAATATAATTGATTTAATATTTATGTTATCCTATCTTGCTGCATAATAATTGATTTAATGTTTATGTTATCCTGTCTTGCTGGCATAGTAATTGATTTAATGTTTATAAGTTATCCTCTCTTGCCTGCATAATAATTGATTAATGTTTACATGTTATCCTGTCTAGATTCTGTAGTAATTGATTTAATGTTTATGTTATCCACTCTTGCCTGCATAATAATTGATTTAATGTTTACATGTTATCCTGTCTTGCCTGCATAATAACTGATTTAATGTTTATATGTTATCCTGTCTTGCCTGCGTGATTATTTAATGTTTATATGTTATCCTGTCTTGCCAGCTTATGCAAATATGTTTCATTAATGTAAACAGTGTTTCTTCTTTTTAATGTTAAATGTCTTCAAAATCTATTGCTGTATTCAACTGAGTCTTTGAGATGATATGACTAAGTCTAAAATTTACATGCTGATGTGATTGGATTGCTAGTCTCTCATATTGATGGAGAAAACCTGCTTACTTATGGTCAGCAATGTTTAAGTTTGCATTATGGTCAACAAATGTTAATGTGTGCATCATGGTCAACAATTTTCAAGTTTGAGTTATAGTTAGCAATGCTAGATTTTTGCATTGTGGTCAAACGGTGTTACAGATTGCATTATGGTCAACGATGTTCAATTTTGCATTACGGTCAGCAATATTATATAAAGTATGCATTTTGGTCAACAGTGTTAAATTTTTTGTGAGAGTTTATTAAAGTTAGAAACAGTAGTACTGACAAGTATATGGTTGCATGCGAGACACCAGGTTCTGCAAAACACTTGTAAATTGGATTTTTTTATTGTCATATTTCCCTAAAATTTCCATTTTAGATGTACAAAAGTTTCATTAATTGCTAAGTTATGTTTGGTGCTTGTTCCTTTGTCCAGAAATTTACCCCTTTTTATTTTTTATACAACCTAAAATAAATTTGCACAGCAGATGCCAGTGACTTAAAGACAAATGAGTAGACAACAGCATGAGCTACCAAGATTCTGAGTTACAATATTTTGCTTTTAAGAAAATTAATATCCATCTGAAATGAACACCACATGTAATTACTAGTGCCAGCATAGTGGAAAAATTTATCATTGATCAGTTCTTAATGTATATAGTACAAAATTACCAATCAATTTCATGTTCTCAGTAGAGGATTCAATAAACTGAAAAAAACAGCATATCAAATATCTTGTATCATTTAGATCTTTACACAGTTTAAAAGTTTTCTCAGATTGAAATACTTGGCTATTGTAGTTGCATCAAGTTGGATTCATTTCAAGCCTTTGTAATAGTAATGAAAATGCCCATTTCCAGACAATTCTTGTGGTTCTGTCCTTATTATTTTAAAAATAATTTTTCAAATTATGCAACTGGTATTTCTGGAAAAAGTTACACAAGTACATCACTATGAGAAAATTGAAAATATGAAAAAGTTTTGGATCAATTCTGTCAGTGACTATATGTTTCAAAATTTATGGCTGCTAACCCTGCCATAAGGAATCTGTATGCTTTTGAGGGGTAGTTCTTTGGGGAAGGTGAGGTCTTTTGCCCTTTGCAAACAACTTTGACCTTCATAAACTTGTAAATATTTTCAAAGAAGTCATTACTTCATTAAAGATGAAGTCAAAAACATGTATGCTCACTAAGGGTCTCACTGTAAAACTAAGGAGAAAGCCCCAACAATACTAGTAAGGGATTGGTTATTGGCGTATTGTAGCTGTAATGTGTGTACACGAACATTCTGCCCATGGCCTCTGTGTAAGAGCAAGATACTGATAGACTGGTTCTAGTCTCTCCCCCAGAGGATCCACAACTTAGAGATGTCATTGACAAGCTGACCGCTTGTGTTGCTGATAGTCTACCTGGACTGGAACTGAAAGTGATGGAAGTAAATCGGGACAACCCAGCTTATTGGTAAGTCTACCCTATTATATCTGCAGTACAAGGTTCTTTATCAGTCAGTGAGGGGCCAGAAGTTTGTAAAATATAGTCCAAATCTGCTGATCATCATAAAACTCATCTTGAAATTTGGTTGATATTAAACACTAAGGCTGCAGTGTTTACCTTCTAAATGGCTTTATTTATTTTGCTGCATGAGAACATTTACAAAATCAGTAACCATGTAAAGTGACATGCTTGTGGCTGTCAGTGGCACTGGAATTGTTTGTTCCAGTTAAATATATTTCTGGATCTGATTAGAGGACATTTTACTTGGATGTTTTAAAAATGTGTATGCTTTTCACATTGAATCTGGCATCACCAGAAGAACATCGAAGTTGATGAGAATTGATAGTACAACACAGTGAATAGCATTACATATCATTGGATTTCCTGATAATGCTTAAATTACATTCCTTTTACCAGTGAAAATTTTTGTTAACAGAACCCATAATGAGTAACATTTGATTTTAAAGAAACATCATATCAGGTTTGTAAGCCTCTGCACAGCATTTTAATTTTTTGCTGATCCTACAAAAGTATACTGTAATCATACCCAGGCAGTACATATGGTTGCATTATCAATTTTTTTTTTGTCATGTACTTATATGTACCAGTACAAAACAATACAATGTCAATATTAAGGCTGTTTTACATCAATTATTAAATATATTAAACAGAGATATCATCATAAAATGTGAAACAAAAAACAAATGAATTATATCTAATTGCTAGATGAATGACGTACAGCATACATCTTGTTGTTGTTGGTTTACATATGAATAGCTATCTGCTATGAGCCTAATGTGCAGCCAAAAAGAAAAGGTTGAGTTTTGAATTGGTTAATTAAATGGCATCATTTGGTTATGTGGGTCGGTGTTTCTTTCCACGGATTTCCCGGTTTCTTCCTCCACCATTAATACTGGTCGCCATGTATAGCTTATCGTGTGCTGAAAAATGGTGTTAAGCCCGAAAACAACAACATCATATGGTTATTGTATTCTGTATACACATTTATAAACTTTGGTAAATATTGCATCTTTATCAAACAGTATATGGAAACAACTAACAAATGTGTTAAAGTGTTCATTGAGATGAGCAAGTCATTATAGGAACATAACTTTGATTTGATTGTTTTAGAAGTCTAATTAACTGATGAAGCTTGAAGTTATACTGCTATTTTCGATGTGCTAATTTGATTCACATCGATTGGAAAATGTGAATGCAGATTAATGGGATGCAGATTCTTTGTCTTTAGGATTTTTAACACTGTAAATTAGTGACAAAGTTGAATCATCTTCAATAATTCATCCCAGATCTTCTCCAAGTTAAACTTAAGTGTTGATTTGATGGAATGAAATAAAAAAAATGTAAATACTAGTAGCTATAAGCCATAAAACTTTTGAACTTTTGACAATTTTGGTAAAACATTCTAAATGATCACTTCAGTTAACTATGTTAAAAATCTGCTTACAAAATTCATCTGAGATTTTGTTTAGGTGAAACATTACATGATGCCAGAATAAAGCTTCATTATGAATTTCATGGAAATTTTTGACAAGTGTAAATGCCATTGTTTACAGGTCATTGAGATACTTATTCCAAGTTAGTCAAGGGCAATAATTCTTAGAAAGACACTGTACATGGCAAATCTGCTCAAAATAGAACTCATCCACGATCATGTTGAGATGAAGCTTTGCAGCAGATTTGGTTTGAAATCTGTGACAAAAGTACTAGCTAAAGTGTTCACAAGTTTGCATATGGATGGATGGATGGACATTTCTATATTCCTTTGCCTAAGTGGTAGGGGACAAAAAGCAAGACCATTTATTATGTGAACCTTTGATATGTTATTATTTTTTATTTTCAAATAGCTGCATAAGAATGCATGCCACTGGGAAATACCTTGTTGTTTAGACCTTTGCAGTAATCGCTGAAAAATCAAGGAAAATATTCTTGCAGAATTTGAAACACTTCATTTTACTTGTTTTGCACAATCTGTTTACCATCACTTTTGATCTTTAAACATTCAAAATTATCTTAAAGGTATAAAATCAGAAATCCCTTGAATTTCCTAGGTGTGACAAAATCTGATTATTAATAACTCTCTTTTATGATACATGTAGCTTTTATTTTACCCTCATTCTGCCAAGAATAAAAATAGACTTTCTCCTCATTATTATAGGTTCCTGTATGACACAAGCAGTCCTGCCAACCATTACTATCGTTACAAACTCCAAACATTAAGGGAAAACAAGAAGAAATTGGAAGGCAATGAAGCAGATGTGGAGGACAATGAAGGTACAGATTCATTATTACATATGACATAATAATTGGTTATCATTTTAGTTGATTAGGTTTTTACATTAAAATATTGTTGGCCAAGGGTAAGTATTTTGTGATACCTTGTGTGCATGATATTGTTCCTATTGAGTTCACAGTCTTGTCCCATGAAAGAGTAATAACTTGTTTATTGTTTAGCAATTACAAAAAAATGCAGACACATAACTGTATTTCTACATTCTTAGAATAGAAGGCATGCTGACTACCTTTCTATTTAGATTTGTATATCAAAAATTCAGTGTGTATATACTAAATTTCATTGAAAATTAAACTTGAATTATTAACCCATTTTAGACTGCATAGCCCAACTATGTTTGTATCCTTGATTTGCTCTCCAGCAGTGATCTACTGTCAAGTTAGTTTTACTTTTACAAAAAGAACAGGATGTTTTGTATTGTAGCTTTACTACTTTGTTTGACAGCATGAAATCCTGGCTTTGTGATTAGGTTTGCCCATATATTGCAAATTTCAAAATCTACAACTCTTATCCTATTAAAGCAGGTAAAAGCCAAAAAAAATCACAGCTGAATCAGTCCTGTCTTTCTGAACTATCCCAAAGACAACAGAATGTCCTACTGGTATCTATCTTCCTACATTACCTTCTTGGAAACATTTGCAAACAGAACAAAAATATGTATCAGTATAAGTAGATATATTTTGATCTTACATCCAGAGACTTATAAAGATAAATTTTCATTGTGTTGATCAGTATAGTCTTTGTGTACTTAGCAGGTGAGGGCTCTCAAAAGGGAGTCAAGAGAAAGCGCAAAAGTCGATGGGGCCCACAGGATGATACTGTCCCTATAGGAGCCCCAGTGATTGCTGTGCCACCAGTTGTTACTGCTAATATTCAGCTGGGTGCTGGCACTGTAGCGGCTGCAGTGCAAGGTAAAGTAAAGATTGTTGTTGACCTTAGAATTAAACATAATTAGGACCCTGTTCAGTGGAGTATTCCATGTCCTGTAATAATCACATTGTCAGTCTTTTTATCCATTTGTCAACAATTTTGTATCAGTAAGAAAACATTTACTGGGAACTATTTTCAGAAATAATGTTCAGGTTTATGATACCTCAAAAGACCATGATTTCCAGCATTCTCTATTATCATTTAATTGACTTTCCCTCAAAGGGCTCCATTTCCAGCCTTCTCTGTTACCATTTAATTGACTTTCCCTCAAGGGGTTCCATTTCCAGCCTTCTGTTACCATTGAATTGACTTTTCCTCAAAGGACTCCATTTCCAGCCTTCTCTGTTATCATTTAATTGACCTTCCTTCAAAAAGCTCCATTTCCAGCCTTCTCTGTTATTATTTAATTGACCTTCCCTCAAATTGCTCCATTTCCAGCCTTCTGTTATCATTTAATTGACTTACCCCTCAAAGGGCTCCATTTCCAGCCTTCTCTGTTATCATTTGACTTTCCCTCAAAGGGCTCCATTTCTAGCCTTCTCTGTTATCATTTAATTGACTTAACCCTCAAAGGGCTCCATTTCCAGCCTTCTGTTACTATTTGACTTTCCCTCAAAGGACTTCATTTCCAGCCTTCTCTGTTATCATTTAATTGACTTTCCCTCAAGGGGCTCCATTTCCAGCCTTCTCTGTCATAATTTAATTGATCATCCCTCAGCTTGCTGCTTATGCAGTTTAACTTCCCCAAGGAACACTGCACATGCCTAAATGGAACACTATACTAGTGAGTTTGGTTTCCAGCAATGTATGAAATTATCCACCATGTCATATGCCTGCTTGCCTGTCATCCAGGCTGGTTTCTGTAGTGTAGCTTTAGCATTGTTTGCAGCTAGTTTGGTATGGGGCTTATATTACAGAGTTCTTGAAAAAGTTTAATCTCCAGTATTCCATAGCATTATTTACAACAGCTTACTCCTCTATTCACTGCCGCTCCTCCTATTTGTGGTTTCTGCAGCATTACTTGACAAGGGATTGTTGGGTTTTTAAAATAAAATTTGCATTAAGTTTTATACTGATACAACCTTCAATGATTTTAATTTCCAGTGGTCTGATTTATTATTTAGAAGATTTCTCACCACTGATTGTTCCATTATATTTATAATGCAGCTGTTAACTTTGTTGAAGAATGTTGGGTTTCAGCAGTAGTTGTCATTTACTTGGATTAGTTGCATTTGCATTTCTTCTGATCTTGAAGAAAGGTTTTGTCCCCTGATTACACATTTTCCAATTATATTTTCAAATAATAGTTGTTCTGCTTAAGGTCTGTATAAAATTGTAGTATGTGGAATTTTTGCATAACATCGGTCTCTGACAGTTCTGGTTAACAGCATATTCTCAAATTCAGAAGTAATATATTTGTTTTAAAAAATTATTTTTTAAAAAGTATGTTGAGAAAGTATTAGAAATGGAATTCTCAATATTCACTACATCATGAGAACCTTTATATTATCACAGTTGCATTAACATTTTGGACTGTTGTATAGAGGGGTTTTTTTCTGACACAGACATATAATTAGGAAGCCATACTGCAGTAACAGATACATTACTGTGTTGTCAATGAAGAGTTCTGAAATTTACTTTTGTCAGGCTTTGCTGATAGCTAATTGCTTCCAAAATTGAATCAAAACTTAATACACTTGAACACTATTCCAACAACTGAGATGATCATGCTTTGCATTCTATATATGCAGTAAAATGTGATTTCAAAGAAACATTGCCGCTGTTCACAAACTTGTCAAAGTATAATATATATGGCTTAAAAATTCTTTTTTATGGCAACAATATGTAATTACATTTGTTCTTGTACATGGATCTAGCATCTTTGATTTACCTATAATAGGTTGTTCCACTTCCTGATCCTACCTATGCAAACTAACACAGAAGACTCACCCACTGCAGCCTTCAAATAGATCTCACTAGCTATTGTCAGCAAATTAAGTAATATGTGAAATGGTGGTGATCTCCTTGCTTTCCTTTGTCACAATTTAAACTGCCCAGATCGAGGCATATACTGAAAGTTGTTGGGGGGTCTTGGGTGATTTTTTTTTGAAGATTACTGAACATTGTATTTTCTAAAAACATGAATGTGTCAGGGAAATAGGGAGTTTAAAATGGTAAAATCAGATCTCAATTTCACATAGGACAATGGTGATCGGATTTAGATTGTGCTGTGTTATGGCAGGTGTGTCAACATCTTGATAATAAATATACACATATCTTTAATGTGATCAAAGTTTCCTCAGGCAAATTAAAAACATTTTGGACAAACTTGACAGGCACCTCACTTAGAATACAGGATGGGCCAGATCTAAGCTTAGATTGACATTGGGATATTAGATGTTTTGAGCACTGTTCCTTAGAAACAGAACGCAGATATAATCTTCATCTTATTCTGCAACAAAATTCAATGAATGTTCAATAAAAAGTGTTTCAAATTTATTTAAATTGGAAATATTTGGACATTATTCTTACACATGAATTTAGATCGATAACATGAGATAGCAGGCTCATAAAATCTACTTGTGCTGAATGTGATGGGTGGGTGGGTGATAGTTTTTAAAGTTCTGCTGGAGGAGAAGCATTTTGAAATTTTTTGAGGTCTGGATATGTTAAATCTGTATTGATCTTCCAGTCAGTGGCCATGTTTAATTTAGGTTTTAATGAAGTTGTATGCATCTGTATGTACTTTTATTTATATCTTCAAAGCGGCATCTCGGCCACCTGTAGTCACCCTTCAAGATTTTGCTCGTAGAATGGTTGGCAGTGACACATTGAATGATGATCAGATCAAGCAGATTAAAGAACAGCAAGAGGTGTGTATAGTGACTTTAACCATGGTTGGGAAAATAAAATCCTTCATAACAACAGTGTTTTCAAATTAAATTATTGTAGATTGTAAACAGACATTCTTTGGCATTTATTTTTGTGGATTAGCCTCTTTAAAAGTTTGCTTGTTTATAGGTGTTTAAATTCATGGATTAACCTTAACAAATACTCAAAATCAAGAATACAAAAGGATGCAGTTCAAGATAAGACCTTTCCTTTTAACTGCCGAGTGTGGAGACCATCTCCAATTTTATTCTGCAATAACATGATTTGCAAATTAGCCACTGTGATGGTCATATTGGATGTCAGATTGGCACCATTTTCGTTTGAACCAGGAAGACATCATAAGAATTCTTTTCGTGACAGTACAATATTGATAAGACTACCCATCTAGGAGATTTTCAGGATAAGGGCTGTTCCAGTAAAATGTATAAGAATTAAGCAGATTAACTCCTGCCAGCTGTCATTTAAATCGCTTCTGTGCTCAACCCAATATTAAAATCGCATCTACCACCCACTAACCCATAGCCAGAAATTATGTAAAATAATATGCTTCTATATGGGGGGCAGTGTTTCTCGATTTAAACATATCTGAATGTGGATAATTTTTTTAAAATTTCTGTTGTGGGATGATTGAATTAAAAGTGCCTTTCCACACAGAGTGTATATGTTTTACTGGAATAACCCTAACCAAGAGGTGGATCAAGAGTCTTGACATGCTCTTGCAACATTGTATCATTGGTATTATGAACATTGTATTAAAATTCCATGGAACCTATAACCATTATGAACATGCTCTTGCAACATTGTATCATTGGTATTGTGAACATTGTATTAAAATTCCATGGAACCTATAACCATTATGAACATGCTCTTGCAACATTGTATCATTGGTATTATGAACATTGTTTTAAAATTCCATGGAACCTATAACCATTATGAAGACACAAGTTTTGGTAAGTTACTTGGTGCCATTTCTTTTTCTCTTTCATGCTACAGATTTTCCAATAGTTTGTCACGTATGTCAGAAAGACAGAGAGAGAGAGCAAAGGAAAAGCAGAGGATTTCAGTGAAATTGTGTACCATGTTTATTTTATTTAGAAAACAGATTATCAATGTATTTTTCTCATTATTTTCATTTTTTGTTAATGATTATTCAGTGGAAATTCATCTCTGATTTAGAGATTATAAGAGCAAAGCCTACTGTTGAAACTGCAGTGTAAGTGATCTCGACCAATTTGTTAACAGCGACAGGAAACATTAAAAAATTTATACAAAAAAATAATTTTTTTAGCTTTCTAAATCTAAATCATCTACATTGTGTAAGGAAAGCCTTTCGTTTACACCTTTTAGACCCTTTCTTTGGTGTCTACATTGGTGATGTGCAAACACCATTTTTCAGTGTATTTCTTTGGTTAAGTAAGACGGTATCTCTATCTCATCTACTTAAGTAAAACACTAAATGTAAGTCAAGTGGTTTCCTCAACTTAGATTAGTGAATTAGGATTTGTGGGCATGATTAGGTATTTGAGGTAAAACTAAGATATGTGTGTGTGTGTGTGTGTGTGTGTGTGTGTGTGTGTGTGGACTTGAGTTTCATGAATAAGGGACCACGCTCTATTCTTCAAAAATTTCTTAGTACAGTATAAAAAAAATAAACAATGCAAAACAATTTCTGGACACCATATTTTTCTATAATAAGTTCTTTTTCTGTCATTTAGTTGAACATGATGTATGAACTAATTCTGGCCCAGAAGAAGGCAAAAGAGGCAGCTTTAATGGCTGATTGCCCAGGGATAAATGTCAAACCAAAATATGAGTACGACTCAGATGAGGATGTCGATGGAGGCACTTGGGAACACAAGAAGAGAATGATGGAAATGGAGGCCACAAGGGGTAACCAGAACCCAGTCTTATCCAATAGCTTCAAGTGTAAAACTTTGACATAAATGCCAAACTGAAATTACATGTAAATGTTGTCCAGTCATATATCTTTAGTTGGACTTAAGTTTTCTCATAAATGTTCTCTTAGTAAAATTCCGGCTTTGACTGGAAAAATCTGAGAATTTTCTACATGCACAAAACAGATTCTGATTCAGATTAGAAATAAAAATGTTCCTTCTGTTTTTATATCCAAATTTGGCCAGTCGGAGTAATTTTATTAGTTAAAAAATTTGTTTTACTTGTTTTGGCTGGACAAAAACATTATGTACAAAACATATTGTATTAATTTATGCATGTCCAATATATTCAAAATAGTGTGTGTATTCACATACATCAATTACATGCAAAGTAGTGGAACCCCGCTATAACGTGCCCCACATTAACGCGAATTCGGATATAACGCGGTCGTAGCATGGCTCCTGAAATTT
This sequence comes from Potamilus streckersoni, assembly GCA_016746295.1. Lineage (NCBI taxonomy): Eukaryota > Metazoa > Mollusca > Bivalvia > Unionida > Unionidae > Potamilus > Potamilus streckersoni. The sequence goes on from JAEAOA010001967.1 coordinate 122,097, forward strand.
TGTATATTCATTCACACATGGAAAAAAAAAATTTGGAGAAAAGTAAAAACAAAAAAAAAAAACCCACAAGAAATTAACTTCATTTTGGGCATGAGATTAGTTGTGACTTTTAAAATATTATGATTATGGCATGGTTCCTGAAATTTGAAATTCATATACATGTATTTTTTATGGGACCGTGAAAATATTTGTTTAACGTACGAGAAATAGTGTGTAAAACATTTATTATAATTTGGTGGAAGAATTTGCGTATGACTTTTAATAATAAACGATCGGAAATTAACAATTTATCCAGGTTCTTTAAGTGATTTTGGAGAAGTGATTGTGTATGAATTCTAAAATAATACGATATATATAATGTACGAGAAATAGTGTACAATGCTTGACTTCTGAAATTTATCAATTTGAACAGGTTGTGGTGAAGCTCTGTATTCTACTCTAGAAGAGAAAACTGGTTTCAGTAGGTTTTTGAATTGTTAAGCCAAAGTAAACATTATCGGAAATGTTACTTATTACGGATCCACGCGTAAAGCCAGTAAATCATCTTTGTGATTGTCTTCCATGAATTCTGTATACAGTCGTTGCTCAAACAATACCCGACATGGGCTTCTTATTTAGCTGCAATCACAGCCAAGCAGCAGACCAAGCTGTGGTTGATACCAGAGTCGCACAATTTAATAAACATCAAAGGACGAAAGCCGCCAACAAGTATTCTGTGCTTGGCAGTGTGATCAAACAACAAACTGTTCAAAGTAAATAATATCCACTTTATTATCTGTAAATGAAAAGTGCTTGAAATTGTACTTCCATTCAGCCTAATTTTGTTTTATATAAAAAGTGATTCATAACCATTGCAGGCCTTCATTACTTTAGTTATCAAGCTTTATCTGTGTACGTTGTTTGCTTATATAAAAAAATATTTTACTGTTATGGAAAAGCAAGTTCAAAAACGCAAGTCGTTTTCTGCTAAAAAGAAACTGTATGCCCTAGATCAACTAAAGATGAGCAAACAATAAACTCAGCTTGAAGATGACGTACGTTTAGCAGAAGAAGCACTCAAAAAAATACGAGCACAAACATCATGATATCCTTAACTTGTATTCAGTAGATGACATCTGCCTATATACGAACACATATCAGATGATGAAATTGTTACAAATGTCAGAAGGAAGAAGGAAGCTGCACAATCAAAACCTGAAGCCAGTGACGATAATGATAACGATGACGATGGCACCCCAATTACCCCACCAAAAGTGTCTAAAGCAGTAGTACATTTAGAAGCAAGTTTAAGGTGGCTGGAAACACAAGATGTTGACAGCGTCAAAGTCTTTCAATTAAGAAACACTTTTGACTTTTATAGAACCCAACAGTTCGCGGCAAAGAAGCAAACGTCATTGAATATATTTTTCAAGAAATGATGAAATTTAAATTTGGGACCACACTGTTTTTGCACTTTAGACAACTATTAATTTAGCAGTTTTCACGTTTCTTTTGATGTTCACAAAATCTGATATAAAAGTTAATTGCACGCTAAAATCATGCTTTGATAATTATTCTTGCAGTTGTTGCATATGATACAATTTTAGCGGTATGAAATTTGTACAGACACAGTATGTAGACCCGGGAAAAGCTGCATGCAATGACCGTATGATATCAGACGGCAAGTAAATAGTTTCAATATTTTGTTCATCCTATATTTTACACGATGAATTCAGACTATTACAAAATTATTGAATATTTAAATCTGTACAATTTTCAATGAAATTACATCTATTTTGGATGAACTGTATGCCACGACAGCACGGTAGCATACGGTGTTGATACACTTTTCATGATATAGCAATTGTCTGGTATTATCAGTCAATCTGTATTATTGTTCAAACAAATAAAAATTGGTAAATGTTTTTAATGCACAGTAATAACCTATAAATATCTTAGCCATCAATTATTTTGAATATATCTTAATGCAATCCAGTTAATATTCATCTGATGATAAGTTGAGTTTTGATCATTGTGCATGTATACACGTATATGTTCTTGGAAAAAAGTTAAATATTGTAAACCCCGCATTAACGCGACCCGCTTTTAACAGGATCCAATTTTATGGACCCCGATCATCGCGTTATAGCTGGGTTCCACTGTAGTGTGTTTATTCATATATGCCCATTGAATGTATGCATTTACATCCAGTGCATACAAAATAGTGTAGGTATTTATGTATGTCCAATGCATGCAATAAAAGTATGTTTTCATTTATGTCCAATGCATACAAACTAGTGCATGTCTTCATGTATGTCCAATGCATAAAGAATAGTGCATGTCTTCATGTATGTCCAATGCATACAAAATAGTGCATGTCTTCATATATGTCCAATGCATACAAAATAGTGCATGTTGCATGTGTTCGTGGCTTGAAGTGGCAGAGTGGTATAAAGCACTAATAGTTATGGATCACTGCCATTTCCTCTGTCTTTGTGGGTTTGAGTCTTAGGCTCGGCCAATGTGGATATATGAGAAAGCTTGCCAGTAGTTTCTTGTGGGTCAATGGTCCTTCTCTGGGTTTTCCAGAGTAAATCCTCCACCAGTTATACTGGCCACCATGTATAGCCTATCTTGTGCTGAAAAATGACGTTAAACCCTACAACAACAACAATGAATGTGTACAAAATTTCCAGTATATGAAAAATAGTGTGTATTCAAGTATTTTTGATTCATCCAGATTAGTGTGTATTCATGTATGTCCAATGCATGAAAACGTGTGTATTTGTGTATGTTAAAATGCTTACAAAATATTGTGTATTCATGCGTGCCCAGTTCATAATAAATAGTGTGTGTATCCATGTCCAATGCATACAAAATAATGTGTATTAATTTATGTTCCAGCAAAACAACTGGTTATATACTTCCTGATTTGAAACCAAATTAAATATGTGATTTAATATCAAGATAATAGAGTAAGTTTGACCTTTTTGTTGAGATAAGGCTTGTTATGGCCACAGTTGAACTTGAAACTTTGCCCTAGTTTATTAAATGAAGGTTTCTCCATTGAATCCATTCCTCACTCACATTATTTGTAAGAAATGAGCTCTGTTATATCTCGAATCCAGCAGTCCTGGAAATACATTTTGATTTACCCATTTATACCATATAAATAATAGGAAGAAACTCATACCTATTACCTCCCCTTACCACCACTTGGTGGATGGTCATAAAGCAGATGTTTAGCAATTTAAAAACAGAGTTGTTTCTATATATAATAATAGCAACCTATTTTATTTAAGCAAATAATGCATGCATTGTGAGTGAATAAATGACCAGCAATAAGCACTAATAATCCAAGCTGCAGTACAAGTCCTCAAATATATAAATATTTGTACAGATATTTATCAAAAATATTTTTTTTAAAAATATGATTTAAGGTACAATCATACACAGTACTATACTGACCTTTGAGTTTGGATTGGTTGAAATGGATATGAAAAGGCCAAACATTATGATACCAAAGTTTGTTTGACTTTGATATTTTTGTCCTTGTCTTTTCAGTTGAACAATGATGATAAAATGTACCAAATGCAAAAATTTACAACCAATGAGGACACACATAATATTCATCACTCTTAAATGAAGTGTTCTTTGACTGCTTGGTGCTATGTACATAGGACTTTAATTATCAACAGAGCAGATTGGATGGTTTGTTAGTTCAAATGACATAAATGGGCTTTGTAGTTAAGAGAAAAATGCCATTATTGGGAAGTCAATGAGTCATCATCAACTCCCTCTCCTTAATTTATACATTGAGATAGGCAACAAGCAATGCCTGGTCTTACTCCCAAGAAAAGAAATAGCCATTATCTCCCCTTCCACTCCAGGGTAGCAGCCTATCAACCAAGTGTTCACCATTTTAAGCTATGGTGGCATGCTACAATTTCATAATTTGCATAGGGTTAGAATTTTAAAGCAAAAGAATTTTCCAGGGTATCTTCACTTGTCATACTGGCTATTTAAGAAAGAAATTGTATATCTTAGGTATTGTTCAAAGAACCTTTAATTCCCTTTATTTTGGTGTATGATTGATGGGTGTAATATTGGTTATAGAATATACAGCTTGGTCTCACTCCAGATGTGCACTTTTCAAAAACGATGCTAGCTCCACTTGATCATTTCCACTCCCTGGACTTCAGAGGTAAATTGAGCCCTTACCTGTTTTTTACATTTTGTATATTTAGTAAATCATTGATTGCACTTTCAGAAGCTGGTATTACCTAGTCTGACAAAATTCATTTTCCCTATTTTAATAGCTGAAAAAGATAGTGTACTTCAGGCAAATCTGGCTGACTTTTGTAGCACAAGGGAGCCATCATTTTAGTTAGCTTTGTGCTTAGATCCTTTACAGTTTCCACAAGTACAGTATCCAAAGAAATATCAGCCCTGTTATATCAAAGTGGCACAGATGTTTACCAACATTATCTGCACTGTTTATGTTTCAAATGCATACAACTTTGCCTTACATACATCACTCTCTCAAAAGTAAGTAATAACTGGTGAGTGCCCCCTATATTTGTGAAGGTGGTTGCATTTGTTGGGGGGTTTGTGAGGATTTAATAGTATTTGGAGTGGACAATAATTCCCAGAGAAAAATAAATTAATTTACTGAGAAACATCCAATCAAATCTAAGACAATCCAAACCCAGGTCCATTAGGACATTTTGGCCCAGTTGTCATCTGGGCCACAACCACTGGACCCCCAGATTCACTTAGTGTCTCTGCAAATGTCTCTGCAAAGGAGCTTTACAGAGATAAAAGTTTGAGCAGGTTGACTGTGCATGTCAGACAACAGCTTTTGTTATGTCTCTGACCAAACCGTAATGTTCACAGACAGTGATCACTTTAATCCCTTAACTCATTAACCCCTGGAGTTATGAGTTGTTGTTGGCATCTGTCCATCTTCTAGAGATGATGGTGTAGCTCCCTGTTTTGGTGCCTTATCTGCACCATTGTGAGTGGCTGAAGAGTCCAACCCTTGCGAGACTATCTTTGTTGCACTTGCTGCAGGTGAAGATTGATTCTTGTTGAGGCTGTTTTTGTTTCGCCTTCCTCTTGGCTCTCTTTGTAGTGAGGTTTGCTTTTATCCCTTCCTCGGCTTTCTGAATGCCTTGTCGGACAGCAAGTCGCCACTCGTAGCGGTTTTTAGCACAGCTCTCCCAGTTGTTGACATTGATGTTGACCGTTTTTATGTCCTTCTTGCAGACGTCTTTGTATCGCAGACATGGCCGTCCAGTCTGTCATGTGCCTACTGCTAGCTCGCCGTATAACAGGTCCTTGGGAATGCGGCCTGTATCCATCCTCCTGACATGGCCGAGCCATTGAAGGTGCCTCTTGCTGAGAATGGTGAACATGCTAATAATGCTGGCTCGTTCCAGAACCTCTGTGTTGGGTACTTTGTCCTGCCACTGAATGCGCAGAATGCGTCGCAGGCATCTCAGATGGAAGCTATTAAGTTTCCTTTCATGGCTCGTGTAGGTGGTCCATGCCTTCCTACTGTAGAGGAGTGTGCTGAGTACACATGCTTGGTAGACACGCAGTTTGGTCTTCTCAGTGAGGTTGAGATTGTTCCAGACCCTCCAGTTAGGTCTTGCCATAACTGCTGCTCCCTTAGCAATCCTGAGAGTGAGCTGGAGATGGTGGACCCAAGGTATGTATAGTTCTCAACAACTTCAAGATTGTACCCATCAGTGGTGATGGTTGGAGGGGAGTCTACATCCTGTGCCATGACATTCGTCTTCTTCAAACCGATGGTCAGCTGCTGAAGTCCTTCCGTATGTGATGTCAAAGTTGCATCGTCAGCAAAGCGCATTTCATGTATGAGAACCTCTGTGACTTTGGTCTTTGCATGAAGATGTTTGATGTTGAACAGTTTGCCATTTGCCTTGGTCTGAATTTACACTCCCTCGTTGCAGTCCTTGAAGGCGTACTGGAGGAGCACGGAGAAGAAGATGGCAAAAAGGGTTGGTGCAAGGGTACAATTCTGGTTTACTCCACTGCTGACTGGGAAGGCCTCTGATGTTGCGCCATTGAAGCACACTGTGCATTGAGTGTTTTGGTGAAACAATGTGATGACAGCGAGCAATCGAGGGGGCAGCCAACCTTCTTCAGGAGTTTGAAGAGTCCGCTCCGGCTGACCAGGTCAAACGCCTTTGTCAGGTCTATGAAGGCTATGTAGAGGAGCATTTGCTGCTCATGAAACCTCTCTAGCAGTTGACGTAGGGAGAAGATCATATCTACAGTTGACTGGCCAGCTCGGAAGCCACACTGGGATTCAGGGTAGATACGGGAGGCTAGGGTCTGCAAGCATGGCAGTGCCACACATGCAAAAGCCTTTCCGACAATACTGAGGAGGGAGATGCCAAGGTAGTTAAAGGCGCTGCGGTCTCCTTTGTTCTTGTACAAAGTGATGATGTTGGCATCCCGTATGTCTTGCGGGATGTGTCCCAGTTCCCAACAGAGGCAGAGGAGTTTGTGCAAGAGCTAGAGTTGTGCCGGTTTCCATTTCTTGAGGATTTCAGGTGGGAGACCTTCGCTCCCAGGAGCCTTTCCACAAGCGAGACAGTCGATGGCTTTACTTAGCTCTTTCATGGAGGGCGGAGTGTCTAGTTCATCCATGATTGGCAGGTCTGGGATGGCGTTCAGGGCAGTATTGGTGACGATGGTTTGGGTTGCATACAGCTCGTGATAGTGCTCAACCCAGCGCTGCAGCTGTTTCTCCAGGTCTTATAATTGCTCCCTTCTTCCAGTCTTGAGTGATGGGGGACCTGTCACCTTCTTGATGCCCTCATACATGCCTCTTGCATCTCCAGTGTCAGCAGCTGTTTGTATGCTAGTGCAGAGATTCAGCCAAAAGGTGTTGGCGCAATGGCGGGCAGTCTGCTGAGCATTTTTCCTGACAATCATGAGGACTTGTAGTTTCCTGGCAATCGTGAGGGCTTGTAGTGTAGTAGGGCCAGGCGCAGCCTTGTAAGCCAGAAGGGCTTTCCTCTTCACCTCAGTCACTGGCTTCATAGCCTCCCAGCTGGCCTCATACTAGTTGGTATTTTTTCGCTCCATCTTCCCAATCGCACTAATGGCTGAGTTGTACCCAGTGTCTCGGAGGTGGGACCACATGGATTCGATGGTGTGATCAGATGTCTTTTTGGTGAGAACTTACTGCAGCTTGCTGATGAACTGCTTCGTCTTCTCTGGTTTGTTTGCTCAGCATGTATGTATGCATGAGCGACCCTTCTTCTTGGCGTGGTGATGCTTCTTGGGTATTATTCGCACCTTGCTGGCCACCAGGTAGTGGTCCATGTCGCAGTCTGCGCTGTGGTAGCTGCAAGTGAGGAGGATGCTGTCCAGTTCTGCACGCCTTGTGATGATGAGGTCTAGTTGGTGCCAGTGGCGTGAATGTGGTTGTCTCCATGACACCTGGTGAATTTCCTTGCATTTGAAGTAGGTGTTGGTCATGCATAGGCTGTGTGAACAGCACATCTCCAGCAGTCGCTGACCATTCTCATTGATCTTTCCCCTTCCATGAGTGCCGAGACAGCTGGGCCAGGCCTCATGGTCAGCTCCCACTCTAGCATTGAAGTATCCTAGCATGTAGAGCCTTTCAGTGTTGGGGATACTGGATATTACTTGATCCAAAGCCTCATAGAACCGGTCTTTCTCCTCTGGGGTGGAGTAGAGGGTTGGAGCGTAAACACTCAAGATGTTGACTGGGCCTGAGGATGTTGATTTTTTAGTGCCTAATGATGGAGGCTCAATGAAGGTGATAAGCGTGTTTTTACAGTGAAGCTGACACCACACTGTCTAGTTTCATCAGAGTACTTTCTGTGTAGTTGGTTTCCCTGAATGTCAGCTAGTCTGATCTCCTGAAGGCAGGCAATGTCGAAAGTTCCCTGTCAATTATGGCAGTTTTCCATGCATCTTCAATCTGCTGCAGGTCATCGATAAATCCAGTACACATGGTCTTGACTTTCCGGCTTGCAAAATGGAGAACTGGGGTTTTCTTTTCTGTTTTTTTTTTTAGTCTTGCCTGGTGCTGTGATTTTGTCCTACTTGTCAAGAATGTTCCCTAAGCTTCACACACCCAGTGAAACAGGTAGGCCATGGCAGGACAGCACCTTACTGTCTGGTGGCTGCCCAGTTATCCAATGAGACATGGCAGTCTCTCCCACTGTCGGAAGCAACCCCTGGCGCTAAGCTCATGCCAATCGAGCTATTGTTTATAACCGGTGAACTGCTGCTTTCCTGGGCAGGGTAGTGTGGAGAATCAGCTGTTGCCCATGCAGCAGATCCCCCCTCTCCATGCAGCTGGTGTTCCCAAAAGAACAGTTAAGGCTGATACAACTTGGCACCAACAGCATTGCAGGAGTTGACGGAATGGCATTGGAGTCAATGTCAGACCGCCTTAGGGACTCCGTCTCTGGATTTTCTTTAGGGGTTTGCTCCCTTAGCCTTTCCCATGAGTAAGTATAGCTGCAAGGCTGCTGAGGTTTGGAATCAGTTTTCCTTCTTCTAGATGAACAACCATCCAAGGTTTACGAGCCTCATCTACCTGAGGCGACTGGTTTTAAGGCGCCAGTGAACCACCTTCACCCCTTCTCCTGTTAGTGAAATCATGGTCCGCCGGACTTGCAAGCTAAGCCACTCGTGAAGTCCAGGAGCTGGATTTTAGTTGACAGAGGAGATCAGAGACGAAAGCCGTATGGGGCATTTCTAGGGGAGTGGGGTGCTTGCCTCCCATTCCCAGCCTAGCAATGTCAACCTTGGACCACGGTTATGAGTTAAGTTATAAAGGGAGGTAAGAGTTTATTACCATTGCTAGATTCTAGAGGTAATGGACCTGACTGACTGGATAAGTTTTTAAGAGAAATATAATTTGCTACAAAATATTTACTTTAAATGGTATTGTTTGATAGTTTTTTTCTCCATGATTATATGTTATTTATAATTGTGTTTTGAACTTAATCTTGTCAAAAATCATGTTCATTGTGTATTTATTTAGTGAACAAAAATAATACATAATAAATATTTTCTCAAAGAGTGTGTATTAAATATTAGGATCATTGTCAATAGAGGTAAACATTTATTTGGGTCTGGGTCTAGGACATTGGTATTCCAACAGAATAATCTGTTGTACCTATTAACCACATTCTTATTAAAATTAAGCAACATATTTTATCTGTTTACAACATTGATTTTTCTGGAAATGATTTTTTTGGACCTACATCCTGGCTCTACTTTTTGTGTCTTATTCTTGTTTACTTTAAAAATTTATTCATTTTTGCATTTTACATCTTTGCCAGAATTACTTTTATTGTTGTATTTAGATTTGTTTTGGGTGGAATTATTTATTAAAATTATTATTCACTGGAAGTACAAAGTACTTTTTAATAATATTCTTGGGCAGAAACATTAACTTGGAATTATAGTGAATTCAGACAAGGACATCTTGTATTATATTATTGTGATTCATCGAATGTTGGCACATCTCCACATCACAGGCTACTAAGGCACATCAATACATTCTATGTTGGAGCTTATTTTATTGCTTTTTAAATTTTCCTTTTGTATTCTAGGGAAATAAGGTACTGATTGAATTTTACAAAATTTATTTGCTTTTGCACCTTTCTGTTACTTAGTGAAAGACCTCACTGTCATAATATGCCAAATTATTTTGCTAAAATAATTTTTCTTATGCATTGCAATTTCAGAGATTAATTTAAAGGAATTTTACTTAGGTACAAAATTATAATTATACAATTATATGATGAGAGAGAGATTATTGCCACATTTGGATAGACTTACTAATTAATCATTGACCTCTACAGTTACTTGTATGATTGAAATTGTCAGAGAATGGAAGCACTATTTTGGTATTTAATAGATCATTGATACATATATTGCTGATTAAAAAAGGCATCATTTGAACCACTGTCTGGAGTCTGTCTGACTCACCTTTCAGAAAAGACCTGATTCATAACCACTGTCTACAGCCTGTCATACTCACCTTTCATATGAGACCTGATTCCTAACAATTGTCTTGAGTCTGACTCACATTTTTTATAAAACTTGATTCCTAGTCACTCTTGCTTCAGCTTGCAGATTCATGTTTTACTGGTTGACCTAAAGTGTCAGCAGTTCTGCTGTGCAGGTGTTTAGTTCCTGATAGTAGAACTTTCATGGTAAGGAAGAAGTTCCTTGTCATGTGAGATCAGGTTTTTGTCTTTACACCGTTTTTTTTCTTTGGACCCTTCTTTTTTGGGTGTTGACATGATCTGGGTATTAAGTTAGTACCTGAAGCAGACTGACCAGCAGTAAGTAGGAAATCTCACTTGGCCTTACCACTCACAGACAGAAACTGTGATATTTCCCTTCAGGTTCTGTAATCTTGGATGCTTTGGAGTAACTGTTGAGCCTTCAAGGACCTGGCCAAGGACCAGGTGTATTATATACACATAATGCCACACAAATTTAGGGTAGTTGCCACAGTCATAACATTTAAGTGTACCTCCTGTTCCTGATGAACATCATTCAAGCCATGCTATGAAAGTCCAAGACAACATTCTCCAGCTTTTGATGGAGAGAACTTTGATACCTAAAGACTAGATTTGATTTGGTGGGACCTGTAGCTGCTGTTCAAGAGGCTATCTTCCCAGGTTGTTCTCAAGCTTCATCATGATCTGTGTTACTCTGCTTACAGTGGATTTGCAGGAACCAATTTTGTTCTCAAAATGGCATACATTGACTTTGTGCTAAGCTTATCCCAAATTTTACATCATAGTTGAAGCTGTTTATGCTTATTTGGAGAACACAGCCAGGGCCACTGACATGGAAAGGGAATATATCACCCTCCACCTCAAACCTATTAATATATTGTGATTGGATAGTGTATTATAACCAGGCTTAGGTGTCAATTATGTTGCTTTATTGGGAGGTAATAAATGCTTGTTTGAAAATAATATGGATACTGCCCCCACCCCCACCCTCTCCAATCCTCCCCATGCCACCACCAGGCCTCTCCATGGTGTGTAGAAGATCATGCTTATCAGTCTCAGTATTAGCCGATTGCTGAGTTTTGGGGCCAGTCCTTCAATCCAGGTTTTCATTCTAGCAAGCAGATTATCTTTTAGCACTTTTGCTGCTGAAACTAATAAAAAATTGAGCTTTTATAGATTGGAGGGTTGAAGTTTTGAGGTAATGTTCCTAATATATTATCATCAGCTATGCAGTGTCAAGCAAACATATTTTACTTCAAATATGTATTCTTCTTTTGCATCATATTGGTGGGAAATTCATGTGAAATGGAGGCATTTCTCATTCTCTTTTTAATTTAATTGCATTAAAAAAATAATTTATTGTTGAAGTACAACAGTTAAATATGCATATTGTATTTCATAGCTAATTAGCACTACTAATGCATATTTTATTTTCATGGCTATTTAATGCTGCACTGTAGACCTCTGTACTTTTTCTACAACAAATCTCATTTTTCTTATCTTAGACTGGGCAGATCAACTGACACAAATGGGAAGGGGAAAACATTTCATTGGAGATTTCCTACCGCCTGATGAACTTGAAAAATTTATGGAAACATACAAGGTAAGGATATTTCTTGTATCCAATTCTTAAAACTAGTTTGTTTTTTTTTTTCTCACACAATTGAATTTCAAAATTGCTTGACCAATTTTGATGCAAGTTAAGAGGGCTTGTGTACATCATGATCTTTGAACCGTTAAGTATGATGCATATCTACCATCATGCACTAATTTTAGAAATAGAAAAATATTTAAACTTCTTGTCCACCAAAACTGCATATGAGATTTGGACCAAATTTTACTGCATTTTGATATTAAGACCATTAAAACTTTTGCGTTTTAAAAATAAAAAAGACTAATTTACTGAATTTTAAAAGCAAATAAAATTTGGTAAAAGCACATTTGCAACAAAACCTTTAAATAGATAGTGACATTATGTTTTTAAAAATTGCTTTTATTAAAAAGTAAACCCATTTAAATGGAGAGATTAGGCATTTGCCCCAACATAGTGTCAGCATACCACTAATTTAAAGTTCTGTACCAATTAATATACTGCCTGTATCTGTGTAATTTAAATAACTGCTTATTTTTCATAATGGTATATTAACTGATGGCGTAGTATTTATTTCTTACAGTCCTCAGTAGTCAGTGATAAATCTTTTATTTAGGTGGTATATTTTCAGATAATTGATTGGTCAAATTTGGGGGCCAGATTTTGTAATAAGCTAATAGGCTTAGACTTGCTAAGATAAGTGTTAGTTGAGTTTCTAAGGCAGGGTCATAGTAGAGCAATGAATGTTAAAGGCATGTATCTTTAAGAGTCAGTTCAAAAAGTAGATTATTTTAATCAATATTTCATTTTTAAGTGGCTTTAGTGAGCTCTTTGCATGCATGTTTATTTCTAAGACACTAATTATGTATATAGAATGCAACAGTGAGCACTGAAATTGGTTCCAGTAACATTTATTTCATGCTTCACTGATCTTTGTCTGCTACAGCAGTTCATTATGTTTCTTACCCATAATTCACGTTTTTTTTTTTTAAACTCACTGATTAGATGCATTTCATTCAGGAGACACAATGGCTAGTGTGACCAATATTACATGCTTTACTAACTTTCATCATTTGTGCAGGTGATTTAATTTCTCAGATACTGTTATATTTCGAATGATGCAACATGGTTTGGAACATACCGCAAAAGTAGTATACCATAAAATCCACATAATTGTGACCAAAAGTTTAAAGGTTTGGGATAAGTTATAAATATAGTTGATTTCACAGCCACTATTTATTGTAGAATTCTTTTACCTTTGGTAAAGAGATACTAGACATTGAATGTTACTTGCTGTGACCTATATTTCACATTTGAAATTACTCTATAAATGTAGAGTAGTCACCAGAGTTGTCCTGTAATTGACCTGTGAACTGTGACAGACATTCAGTTTTGAAGACATGCAAACATATGCAATGTAGTTGTTCTTTATCAGTCTGTAATTCATAGAAAATTGGAACTGCACTATCAACCAACATTTCTTGTTTCAAAAACTTCTCTTCAGAATTAAACCTAATTTAAGAGAGATCATCCTAGTATAATGTGTGTGTATGATTTGGATTTTTAACTTAGCTTTAATAATCTTTTAGTCATAGAGGTTTGTGGTCTGCAGTGTGGCAGATTATAGTGATTTCTAGTACACGGGCATCAAGCCACAGACATGTAGCATGATGTCCCATCAGTCACATTATCCTGACACCAACAGTCCTAATAATAACCTGTGAGTGCTGAGCATTTAGCAAGGCAGCTGTTAGTACCATTTTCTATAGGTCTTTGATATAACTCGGCCACAATTCAAACCTGTGACCTCCCACATCTGATGTGGATGCTCTAACCACTTAGGCTACTAGTGCAGTCCATCCTAGTATAAATTATGTCAAGTCTTTTCAAAATGATGATCATGAAATATGGCTAATGTTACTTTCAACAGAATATGAAAAGTAATGGAATTTGTCAGAACCATGCAAAGCTTTGGAAAAGTCATGGTATTTCTGACAATGAAGTTAAGAAATTGATTACTCAAAATTTCATAGAGCACTGAGCACAGATTAACTAAAACACAATAAAATTATGATCGATAAATGGTTTCATTTCATATAAGAGTAAGTTCCCCTAACAATAGGTGATGAAAATATATTACTTAATGAACACTGGGATATTAGAAAATTCTGAAATCATAATAAAATACACAATATCCCATGAGTCTTAAAATCTTTCATTTTATATTGCTTTATGTTTAGTTCAAAAAGCATGGTATGTGCACGTTCAATAACAATTGGCTGATTAACCCAAGCTATGAAAAATGGGCGGAGAAGAATGCATCTGACCCGAGGATTACTAAGTGTAAATCTTGTAGCAAAATTATAGATATTGTGAATATGGGAGAAACTGCCCTTTAAAGTCAAGAATCATGTGCATATTAAAAATATTTGTCATTAACTTATTTGTTATTTTTTATTGATACATGTCATTCTTTATATTTATTTACTTGACAAGGCAAGATAGTGCAGTCCTTGAGTTTTGTGAAATGGCCCAGGAAAAGTCATGGAATTTCTTTTTGTTAAGTCTGCAGGAACCCTGCCTTATGATTTGACCATAAATCTTAACTGCAGGGATGTTTAAATATGAACTCAAAACAATTAAAGTCATACTTACGAAAATAAGATGATTGCAGTTAAATCCAGATATTGCTTTGGTCTGGATCAAGGTTTTAATATTAGATACAGTGGAGATGATTAGTGAACCAGACTAACTTTACAGGAGTGCCCCAGACACTAGTCTGCCTCTGTTATGATGCACAATGCTTATATGATGAAGCTTTGGCTCTTGCATTACAGAAATATATAGAAATGACTTCCGGCAAACAAAATGTTTAAGTCAAAAAGGTATAATCCTCCTCTTATAAAGTTCAAGCAGAAGTATCAAAATGTTTGTGGCCATGGTGGTCGAAAATTAGGAAAGGCATCAATTACATTTATTGGACATTATGTTGATTAAGTGTGGAAGCAAGGATGATTGTCACTTTAGTAGGGATATTTAGCAAGAAGCCATCAACCTCCAAGGAGTATGGAACTGAACTGAGGTCATTAAGACCTAAGTGTCTTTTTTAAATCTTACAGTTGAATATAATCTTGCCTTCACTTCATCAGATCAAACTTCTGAACTTTTAAAATGCATGTTTTCAAAGTTGACAATAATTTTATGCTCTACCAAAAATTGGCCTTACTTAGAACAAAATAACAACTCCTTTCTGGAGAAGATATTTTGTCATGGTTGGCAGGTCGGCATTTCAAAACTCCATTGAAGAGAATTAAACCAAATTTGACAGCATTCTTACATTATGATTGTTCATATTTGAAAAAAGATGCCAGCATGATTGAAAATGTGAAAATCTTGAAATAAATGTTACCAAACCACTGAAGAAAATTAAGATCATCTTTTAGTAACACTTTACATTTAAATAGTTTATCATCAAAAAATCTCACTTCAGTATTAAACCAAATTTGACACAAGTTTACTGGCATTGAAACATGTTTCAAAATAGTTTTACCTTCCTTTAGACTAGATTCACCGGCCTCAGTATGCTGTTATCATCACGATGCATTCATATTAGTTATAGGAAACATTAAAACTTGGAAATGCATTGATACAGTGTAATGTGGACAATGGAATGTAGGAAAATGTGTTCCTTTTTCAATTTACAGGCTCTGAAAGAGGGCCGAGAACCTGATTTGTCAGACTACAAGGAGTTTAAATTGACGTGTGAGAACGTTGGATACCAGATGTTACAAAAACTTGGGTGGAAAGAAGGCGAGGGACTTGGGTCTGAAGGACAGGGAATAAAGGCACCAGTAAATAAGTGAGAAGAAAATTTTTTTTGATTTCATTGTTTTACATATCTCGAGAAATAGATTATCTGACAATTTTGTGTTTGATATCAGGTTTAAAAGACAAGCTCATTAACATAAGTCACAGTAAATAGTAAATTGTTATATGTTATAAGTTTAATAAATTTCAGATCTGTAAGGTGAGTTTGATATTTTTATGTCAGCTTAATATATTGAATTTACCCTGTTTAATTAAGACTGCATCCATCCATCAATATATCTGTTGATCAATTTAGTTCCCTTAAGGTGGCTTTACTGGAATTGTTGATTTTAAGCACACCTTGTTAATGGAATTATATGATTATGGTCAAAGTCATCAAAATTCGCATTCATCAATCTGGCAATTTGGTTTCCACATACAGTGGTCCCACTTTTATATGGCCACCCCTTCTGCACTGGGAAAGTGGTCTTGCAAGACAGGTCGCCTTTCCAGAGGGGGACTATTTTTGTGAGATGTTTATGTATATCTGTATATAGTAGCAACTTAAAGCAGTCAATATCTTCCTTTAAAAGTTGCATTAATTATTAAAATGTTCTTTTTGTCTTAAAAACAGTTATTTCAAGGTAACATAAATTACAAGTTCTTATTCTTACGCATGGAATGTGAATCTGTGTTGCTTGTGTTGTTTGTGTTTAAAATTATTCTCTTTCCATTTACTCCATTTTTTTCACTAAGGAATATTCTCCTTATCTTTTACAACCTTGTTTATTTGAGTCTTCCCAATACAAAATCTTTCGGCAAGAGTACTCTCTGCATTGTCATCAGGTCGAATAATATTTGCTTTTTTTTTCTAAAGTTTTATTTCTGCGTGTATGTGATGACATGTTAAAGTTTTGTAATGATTTATTCCTATGTTGATAAATGTACAGAACTGCAATTTAATTTTGCAGACAAAAAACCCTGTTATAAAGTAAGTGATGTACTGTCACATGATTTTTTTGTTTGTCTGGTACCCTGTTTTGTTCAAAGTTGATTGTTTCTGTGTGTATGTGTTAATCTGCAAAATCTTTTTTTAGCCTATCTGACCATGTTATGAACTTGATAATAACATCGTTTTTAATCATCAATTTAAAAATAAACAAATAAAAAAAATTGCTGACTCCATTTCTATCATGAGTTATGATCTTGACAAGTACATTCGGTGGTAATCGTCATTTTAAAATAATTCTGCTGTTTGAAGCACAAAGCACTATCAAAAGATTGCTGACCCTATTTCCTGCAAACATTAGTGTTAATGATATAATAATATTACATGTACTTTAGCCAACACTTCTCTCAGTAACGAAAACCTGACATCCAAAAACCAACATTGTGAAAGATAAGCGGTGTACTTACCATACTGTAATTGAATATGGGTTCTGAACATACCTTATTAAAAAAATATAGCCACTTTTCTAAGGGGTAAATTTTACATTTGTGCATTAATATGTTGACTGCTGGTCATGTTAGAGGGATGGCCATCGTGTTAGAGGGATGTCCTTTTTTGAGGGGTATTTTTTAACACAAATTTGTCTGTTCCAAGGAATTTTGACTGTAAATAGTGGGTGGCTACTGGTCAGATTGGGACCACTGTATAACATTCCTGGGAAATATTTTATTGTACACAAGTTTGCTATATAGCTTTAAATAGATGAGACAATAAAATTTGATTTTCAGCATGCTACATATTTATTTAGAAGAGTTATTACTCCTTATTGCCTGTCCTCCTAACTTGTTAGAGCAGCTTAATTCTAGCAAGGATTGTTGGATTTCAAACAGATTTGGCATTTATGTTCATAAAAGATTGAATTAGTTCAATGTTCAGCATTCCAGCCTTTGATTGCCTGTCTTCTTGGCTTTCATTTCTGTGGCAGAACTTTACCATGGTTTGTGAAATCGCAACCAAATTTTATATGCATATTTATACTAATAAGGTCTGGAATGGCTTTGATTTCCAGTGTTCCTTAACATCACATACAAGAATTATGTCCCCTGATTATAGCATTGCTCGGCACAGGTTTGTTTAAATGTAACCAGACTTAGTATGCTACTTTATATTAGTAACATCCTGAAAGATCTTGATTTCCAGCATTCCATGCCATCATTTACAGGAGTTATTTGCCCTGATTGCCAATTCTCCTAACACTAGTATGCATACCATAACATAACTTGCTTGATTTCAACCAAAGTTTGCATGCTGCTTGATACTGATGAGACTTTCAGAGCTTTCCATGGTGACATTTAAAGGAATTTCACACCCCTTATATTCGTTCTCCTGATTTGGATGTCGTTGCTGGATTCCAACAAGACTTTAGCATGCACCTATATGTATTTTTTTTTTCTAAAATCTTGAATGAATTCTATTTCTAGCATTCCAACTAACATGAATTATGGTCCTTTTTGTCAATCCTGCTAACCTTGTTTTCAGCAGCATTACATTCCTACAGATTGTTGGATTTCAAATTTGGCATTACAGTGATAATACCTTGAATGAGGCAGATTGCTGTGAATAATTTTAATTTCCATTGTTCCACATTATCACATAAAATAGTTATAACATAAAATAGTTATGACTTCTAATTGTTGCTTTTTTAACTTGTTTCCACAGCATGACTTCAAGAAAATAATGTTAGATATGAATATGATTTATAATGCACCATTTTTAAGCCCACCTTCTTGCATCATAGCCATCTTGGTTTTGTTATGTCAGTCTCTGTGTATGTAAATCTTCCATCTCTCCTGAGAAGCTTGTTAGCAAGATTGCTAAACAAAACAGGGACAAATCATTTGTTTGCATATTTGGATCATTGTATAGATATCCTGATTAGATTTTCAGGCTATTACTGCAGTATTTAATTTTTTTTACGTATTTCTTTAACTTATGGGACCTCAACTTCTTTTGTTGGAAACCTTTCTAGTATGATTAGCAAAACCACTTAAGATATAGAAATGAAACTATGTAAGCAAGTTTTGATGCATGTATAGATTATCTGAATAGATTTTTGTGTAAGATGGTAATTTTCCCAATTTTAATGCAGTTTTCAACTTTTGGACTTTGACTTTTGGTTTGACAGTGGAGATGTGTTTTTCACAAATACAAATCAAAGTTTGTCAGAGATTGAAATTGAGTTTAGCTGATTGGTATCTACAATAAATGCATGTTATTTCACCTACTTGAGAAAAAAATTACATTCACATTAATCCCAATTATTTTATTTTCACTTTTGTCCTGATTATTGTATTTTCATATTGATGTCATTTATTTTAGTATTGCATTGATTGTATTTTCTTCAGAGGGAATGTATCAGTAGAAGGACGTGGACTTGGCATAGAGAGGCCTGATGGTTTGTCAAGAGATGATGATGAGTATGATGCCTTCAGAAAAAGGATGATGCTGGCATACAGATTCAGGCCTAACCCACTGGTACATTTTTGTCTTAGTCTCACCCTACTTCTAGATAAAACGATTGGGCAAAGTTAGCCTTTAAACATGGGTAGCCTTGTTATTGAGGATCATCTTTAAAAGAAAAGCAAGGAAAAAATTAAAAAAAATAAAATTATATTTGAGGTATTGGTTTGCAGATAATAGATCCACTATTTATATTTTATTTATTAATTAACCAATGCAAAATTTAAACTCTAAATTCTCAATATTCGAGACAAAAGTTTGATAGATCATGTGGTAAGTACATGCAACTGTATTGCAACTTTTGAACAATTGCACTTTGGTTATTCCTTGATAAAAGCTCCTAGGACTTGGCAAAAGAGAAAAAAAGAAAGACAACATCATGGGGTACATTACTTGCCTCTTGAATCAAAGGAAGTTGAGCAACTTTGACCCTTTTATTGGGGTCTCGAGTGGTTTAAAAATGCTCACCATTTTTGATCACTGCCATCTCACCTCTGTTAGTGTGGGTTAGAGTCTCAGGCTTAGTTAACGTGGGTACATGAGAAAGCCTGCCGCTAGCTACTTCCCAGAGTTTTCTAGGGTTCTTCCTCCACCAGTTATACTGGCTGCCATGTATAGCGTATCTTGTGCTGAAGAATGACGTTAAACCTTACAGCAACAGCCCTTTTATTCTTACAGGATAACAAGTGTGAAAGTCACTGTAAAAACTTGATATGAATTCCTCAACAAAGTTCCTAAATCTGGGAAAGCAATGGGCTTATTTGATACTCATTGAGGTTAAATCAAATTAGTATATGCAATGCAAATGGTATTAGTATAGGGACTAATAATAAAAACATAATCTATAAATATTAATAATTGTACAATATGAGAGCTTTACACTTTCTTTGAAATTGTAAATTTTTTAATCTGGTACCACAACAAATATGAGCACTGTCAAATGTATACACAAAGAACTGACTAACTGTCAGACCATGTGATGTAATTTCTTCTTTAAATATGTTACCTAATCAGAATACCTTAGGAGAACTGCTAATACCTCACAAATCCAGCTCTGCAATATACAACTTTTAGTTAAATGGAGCTAAAAGTTGTTTGCTTACCTATATGGGAGTCAGTCAGAGTTATCTCCCCTAGGTATAAAACTGCAAAGCCTAAGAATACATCAGTTACTACTTCTGATCATTCCAAGAAACATGTTCTCAATCATGAGAGTCCTTGCAAAATCTGTGTGGAAGATTTACCATTACAAGCTGGAGTTTATCACTTTTAAGAAAAGTATACTCCATTTATATTTTCCACTTTTTCTCTTTGTATTCCAACAAACTTTTGTTGTTATTTTGTGGGGCTTAACATCATTTTTCAGCACATGATAGGCTATACATGGCGGCCAGTATTAATGGTGGTGGAAGAAACCAGAAAATCCGCAGAAAGAACCACCAACCCATGAGAAGCTACTGGCAAGCTTTCTCACATTTCCACATTCACTGAATCTTAGACTCGAACCCACGCAGACAGATGTGAGATGGCAGTTATCCATAACAGAGTGTTAGACCACTCAGGCACACTCAGAGCCCCTTCCAACAAACTTTTGCATTTACAATTTGGTAACATTTTATAGTTGTGATATATATATATATATATATATATATATATATTTATATATATATATATATATATATATATATATATATATATATATATATATATATATATATATAGATGCAATAAACTGACCACGAACAGTACGAAACTAGTAACTAACTAGCCTAAGCGCTTTCGACTCTTAATGAGTCTTTTTCAAAGGCAAATACAAAACATAGTTACGACAAACAAATAAACACAAAAACGTTGTGTTTGTAAAAAGACTCATTAAGAGTCGAAAGCGCTTAAGCTAGTTAGTTACTAGTTTCGTACTGTTCGTCATCAGTTTATTGCATCTATTTTAATTAATCCCTGACAAACGTGATCCCTTGGTGGATCCAGTACGCTTGAGAGGGTTGTTATTCGCCATATGATTTGTATTCTTTATATATATATATATATATATATATATATATATATATATATATATATATATATATATATATATATATATATATATATATATATATAGGTACCTCCACATGGAGGCTAAGCAGCTTCATGTTAATTACAGGCTACAATTATTTTATATACATGCAAGTCTCTAGCGGTTATGAAAACTCCTGTATATATGTGTAATGCCATTGCTAATGGGTACATATTGGCAAGTTTCTATTCCAAGGCATTCATAGCATCCAGATGCCAACTTCTTTGTTTTAGGTGTGCAGGCAGTCTATGGGATTTTTTCCATTCAGCTAATTGCCTTATTTTAGATATTGTCTCACCAACATTATAAGCATCTATAAGAAAACCTCATTTCCTCTTAAGTGAAGTTTATTGTGTGTGTAAAATGGACACTTGTGTACATTGCTGTATTGCTTCCACTCTGTTTGGACAAATACATGTAAGATTTCTATACATAAGTTGTGTCTCACTGATGCTTGTTTCTATGGTGACTCTTGAGTCATGTTTATCTACATAAACATTTCACCATATTTAATGTGCACTTTTTTAGTCGCAAGGGTAACCTATGTGACTTAACAAGACGGGTTTGAGATACAATATTTATATATGTGCTGGACTTTGTGCTCAGAAGAAACACTTTATATGATATGATTCATTCATTTCTGGTACATACCAGTGATTTTCCTTTACCACAGGACCTTAACCTTGGCACGTCATGCTTCCATGATTCTTCCTATACAGATCTTAAAAACGCATAGTATTGTATTAATCACCTGCTATCACTATTTTCCAGGTAACCTTCTTTTGGTATAACTCTGTGCCGACTCTGTATGAAGGCAAATGTCATGTTCTTACCCTGTAGTGCACAAACAAATACATCCAAGCATCTATACTGCAAATAGCTAACTTCCTTTGGTTGTTTGAAGAGAGAAAGTTTGCAGTGAGTACAATAAAAGGTTACTACTCAAAGATCGCTGACACCTTTCATTACCATAGAAGAGACAATAACAGAAACCCTTCTCTCCATCTTTGTGTATTCATGGCTAAACACGTTAGTCCAAAGCAAGACATATCTTGGGTATTAACCAGGCTGAACAAGACAACTGCTCTCAGGCATCTGGTGCACCTTTCGTACAAGGCCTACTTCCTCACGGCATTAGCTATGGTGGGCAGAAATAACAAATACATGCCCTACCAGTAGTCCAAAATTACATGCAGTTCTGGACACATCAGCTCAAGACCACGATCAGGACCAAAAAGATCAACTACTTCATTGGCCTAGTGGTTATAGGGTCCACTTCAGTTATGGGAGGTCATAGGTTAAATCCCCAACCAAGACTTATAAAAAATGGTACTAGCAGCTGCCTTGCTTGGTGCTCAGCATTAAGAAGCTAGTGTTATTACTGGTCAGCCTGGTGTCAGGATAATATTGTGACTGGGTGGGACATGGTGCTGTATGTGCACAGTTTGATGCCCCAGAGCTAGACTTTACTATAAACTGCCATTCTAGTGATACAACTGAAATTGTGTTAAAAATCTAAATCACACACCTAAAAGACCAATTCTGGTTTTGAAGTGGTTCCTTAGCAGAACAGAGTTGCTGCATTGAGGCAGAGCATGACTATTTTTACTTCAAGAAGGAAAGGCAGATATATCAACACAGAGAGTCTCATCCTGGATTAAGTGGAGTATTCACTCTGCATATCGAGAAATAACCACAGCTCAAATGAACTTCTTGTGCATTTCGGCTCATTAGGTTAGATCAGTTGTTCCCCCCCCCAGTATAGCATGCAGCTGGAACTGTTCTCTAGACAACATCTTTCAGGCAAAAAGGCCCAATTCAGTCTGGTGAACATCCACATCCATCAACAGATTCTTAAGACAAGTTATGACCTCTACTGGATTGGGATAAGTGGGATTTTTCCGTTTAAAGCCATGCCCTGACAGATGGAGTCCCTACAGTTGGAGTCCCTCCAGTCCAGTTGGAGTCCCTCCAGTTGGGTTAACTTGAAGCTTTCTCACATACTTGAGGGGACCAAAGATGGTATATCCAGGGTAAAGGGATGTACCTCCATCCACCTCTTACCTATTCTCCTAAGTTATTATAATTACGTAATGTATTTAAAGAAGAAAAAAAAATTTCCTAGTAAAGTATGTTTTTTTCAGAATACTTCCCAATCATAATACACACACATTCCCAGTCTCCCCGCAATTACATGCATTGAAAGCAGGCATTCTGTTTCAGTAGTAACTAAGAAGTTCTTGTATTTTGCTGATAATCCTTTTACGTAAGGGGAGTTCACTCTTCTGCATCACCATCCCAGTCAGCAGAAAACTTAACTCCCTTTAGCTAAAAAGTTACATCTGGGAGGGCTGGATTTGCAAGGTTGTAGTAGTTTTTCTAAGGTGTTATGATTGGGTAAGTATTCATGAAGAAGCAAATTTTACTAGGAAAAAATTGGTATGTATCAATATGTTTCATATTTATCAAAATGAAACTTATTAAAACGAAAGACAATAAATTGTATCCAAGTGCAAATAAAAAAAAACACGAAATATTTCAGTGAAACAGTTTGTAAAAAGTGAGCACACAATATTGCACATTTTGGTTAAAAATTAGGAACTTGTAACATATAACAGAAGAGAAAGCCTAAGAAAAGGCATTCTTGGAAGTCGATTCAGTTGTGATAGATTTGTACACCAAATGATTCATTACAATCTTGAAACATTTTTATAATGAGGCACTGGGAATGGATGACGACATAGTAGCTAAGGAAACATGTTATTAGATGCATTTAATCTTCAAACACTGTACTGCTGTAGCTGTATGTATAAACAATATGCAATGTTGAAATTAATTATCAAAATTTCCTTACAGTTATTGTTATTTGTTTGCAAGTATTTGTTTATTTTCTAATATTGATTTTTCTTCTAAATGAATATAACCCATGGCCTTAAAAACACTGGATTATTACTTCAGTTTGGACCATAGACAACAATTAAAGCTTTGTCTGTAAACAATTTGAAATTATGACTGCAGTTATGATCAAAATGCTCTGCACATTTATTGTGCCTTAATTGTTAGAAATATTTAGCATCAGTTTATAGTTATATGAATAAAATTAAAATGATATAACATTAGGCTGCATGAGCCTGCTTAGTGAAATGGTCAATCATTAAGTGATGTGAAACAGGTGAGCAATATTAAGCTCACTTGGGCCTCATGTTATATATTGTCATAATTTCCAAATTCTGAAGATCAAATTATATCAGGAGTTAATACCCCTTAACAATGGTCTACCTCTACTCTCCCTCTGTCTCCGGTAAAATGTGGCCAGTTGAAAATGCACGCTTATATGAATCAAGGAGATGAGCAAGAAAACTTATTGTTTCTTTTTCAAATCTCCATTTTGTTTGGTCAGTTGAACAATTTAAAAAATTGATTCAATAAACTTAATTGTATCTGATTCTAACTTTTGTTTCAGAATAACCCAAGAAGACCTTATTACTAGAGAATGGAAACATTGGAAGATATTAACTTGAGGAAAAGAAGTTGAAATGAAATGAATGATCCTGGATTGAAGGGAGGATTTAAGATTTATTACATTTATATCTTAATCCAGTATATACTTTCTGCTTATTGAACACTTAAACAATGTGTATGATATTTAAAGAATTAAATAGATCCAGAAGAACACTTTCTTTGAGGATGTGATCTTATTTGTATTTCTTATATGACCCTTGAATGCCTCTATAATTTTTAGTACATAAGACTAAACATATACCTCAACAGCTATATTGGGAATCACAAAAATGTCCTACAGTCAAGAAGTAACATGATGATGTTGAAGTATAGCTTGTACAGCAAACATATCTGCCCACTCAAAATCTGATACAAAGGTCATAAACAAATGTTAAGACTGTTTCAGGTCTCTGATGGGTCTCAAGACTGGATTCATTTCAAATATATATTTTTTGGCAGATTGCATAACAATTATGGATTTCGTATTGATGATATCTGTCCATCCATCAGATTTTCCATCCATTCAGCATCACCACTGAGGTTAAGGTTTGTGTTAGGTCATTTTCTAAGCTTCTGTTGCTCACTCAGTTATGTTGGGATTTATGTGGATTACTGTGCCATGGATTGAAAATCATTCCATGGTCCAGGGATTTGGTTGACCTTTGCACATAGATCATTTTCTCGTGAACAGTTGCATAGGGATTGATGACTTGCCTAATAAGCATTATTACAGCCATCTGAAAAAGTTATTGTGACCAGTATTTCAGTGATTTAAGTTTTCTTTTGCATTAAGTTGGGCTTCTCTGAGTTAAGGTTTGTGTTTGGATCATTTTTTCAGACTTTATTCCTATTTAGAAGTTGTGTATGGAGTACTTCACATTTAATTGAAAATTTGGTCACTGATTTATATTAAATGGTCTAGTGATTTAGGTTAATTGTAAGCATATGGCTCAATTTCAAAATTCTATCACTACTGCCTATGGAGTCACATAACATGGACTATATTGTATCATTAGGTGTAATAAAGCCATCAGGTAAAACTTCTTAACTGTTGCCTCTATTTCACAGCTCAGTGATTTGTGCTTACCTTTATATTGAGCTGAGTTTCTGTACTTTAACATTTACATTTAGGTTCTTTTCACAGACATTGTTACTTGTAGAGTCAGATAAGTTGATTTTTAGATGAGTCAATCCATGGTTCACAAGAACCAAAACAAATCTACAAAAGATTGACACCTCATTACTAAAAATGAATTTCTGGATAAAGATTAAAAATTACTTGTGTTCACTTTTTCTTTCCAACAAATTTAGGACTGGGTGGATAGGCAAGATAAAAATTGTTTCCTGGCAACTGTGTACACGTATCTGTAGCAGCAGGGGGATATTTAGCTTTCTTGTTACAATAATCATTTAATTAAATCTAAATAAATGTGTTACAAGATTGGAAGTTTAATGATGAAAACCTGTACTCTTATAGATATCATAATTTAAAATAATTTTTAGATTGTCCAAAATGTTTTAAAAAATGAAGGCTTAAAAAAGAAGACAATTGTCAAGCAATGTTTAATGAGGGATAAACATGAAATAAATTTGAATAAAATAAAAATGAAATAAAATTAACTTTGAAATATGTGGTGTTGTACAAAAACATTACCAATCTGGTGTTAGATGTACTCCTGTTTTATGACATTCAATTTAAAAAGACATCTTAAGTTCAAGGATGATTAGAGCTTTTCAACTGGTAATTCCAAGTATAGAAACCTTAAAAGAAATGAAACTTAGCTGAAATAAACTTAGAATATGACAATGTAACAAAATTTGACAATATTGAGAAAGTCACAAAACTGCTGGATACTTATAGAACAGTAATCAGAACTTTCACATATTGCTTGCAAACAAAACAAGCAGATTCATAATAAATATTAAATAATTAAATATAAATTTGAAAAATTAGCAAAACTACAGACTTAGTACCTGTGAATATACTACTTGCATCCTGGATTGTCTTAAATGCCTTCTTTGATTGCTGAAACTTGTATGCATCATAAATGTATCCAGTCAGAAATGTTCTCAAATGTCCCCATCACAGAAAATGTTGGTATTGCTTTTGTTGAATGTTGTATAGAAACTTCTATCTTGCATCTCCCACATGAGACTCTCATAATGTTAGCTTTTTTAGGCATTTTCTATACGAGTAACTCTAGCACTGTACTTAAATTGGAGTAATTTGTGAATCAGTGCAAGTGTTTGATGACGTTAATTGAGTTACACCAATGAAATAATATGGAAGTCATGGTTAAAACTTAGACACAGAACCAGCAATAGTCAAACATGGCAAGAAAATAAAAATCACAAAAATTATTCGAGAAGAAACAATATGAATTAGACCAAATTTGGGGGTTGGCTCAGGTGAGAGAAAACAACTTTTCTATTAATTTCTTCTATTAATGGTTTGCAGTCTGGCCATACCTCCTTTGATGGTTTACAGTCTGAAATACCACTATTGATGGTTTACAGTCTGAAATACCACTATTGATGATTTTCAGTCTGAAATACCACTATTGATGGTTTTCAGTTTGTCCATATTGCTATTGATGGTTTGCAATCTGGCCTTACTGCCAATGATGGTTTTCAGTCTGGCAATACAGTAGAACCTGTCTTGAAAGACCACCCTTTCTGCCAGAAAATTATGGTCTCTCAAGACAGGTGATCTCTCATAACAGGTTACAGTGCTATATAATCATTAAGTTTGTGCACTGAGAATATGGTCTCTCAAGACAGATGGTCTCACATAGCAGTGGTATAATTAGAAGGTTCGCAAAGATATTTACCCAATGCCTGTCCAACTTCACATTTATAGTTTTAATAGGAGTGCAAAGCTAAACAAACTGGAAGTATTATGCATTTAATACATGTAAAAATGTACAGTTAGGGTGTCAGAATATAGAGTCAGCATGTAACTTGGTTTTTTTTAATACATGCATTATTGAAATCTTGTATGTATAATATGGTTACCAAAATTTTAAGTCAAGGACATATAATTATTTCATACCAAGAACTATTGATGTCATTTATATTATTTTTGCTGTAAGAAATTGGGAAGATAAATTACAAAAATGAATTTTGTCAAATCTGGCATTAAAATCTGTAAATTATGTTGAGGTGTTTTTCTCTGTTGTCAATCAGGTGTGAGTAATTGAGCCACATTTCATTTCTTTGAGCAGAATAAAGCTCTTTAGTGTGGCATTGTAAAATTATTAATGTTTGGATGACAATTTTATTGAGTTGCCATTTTTTGAATATACATTAAGAAAAACTAGTATGGAATGATCAAGAATGGCTGTAGATTTGTGGATTCCTTAATGTCGCTTAAGGTTTTTAGCTCACCTGACACAGCATCCTGGCATAATGGCTTTAACGATGCTGAGCTACTATCAGAATATGGCTACCTTTACTAAAAGCAGAAAAACTTTTAGAGGACTTCTCCAAAGCCAGTTGAGAGAATGCAAGCTCAAAATTTTCAAATTACTTTTGTGACACAAACTGTTGAAAAGAATTCGGCCACATTTGATAGAAAGCATTCTAAACCATACACATGATGCTTATCTACTATCAAATATGGCTGCTGTCACTAAAAGTAGAAAAATTCTTTTAAAAAAATCTTCTGATAAAAAACTTTTGAAGAGAATTTAACAGATTTGAATAAAGTTTCCTGGAAAGAAAACTATATAAGATTGTACAAACAGTTTAACCAGCTATCAAAATTGACAGCATTATTATTTAAAAATTTTTAAATTTACTTTTCAAAACTTGCTTATAGGAATTTTACTAAATTTGATACTAAGATTACTTGTATTAAGGAAGTGATCATGGTCCACAATTCAATATGATAATTGTTACAGATAACAAAACCTTGAAATGACTTTTTCTCAAAAACCATGTTTATAGAATTTTACAAAATTTCACATGTTCTGTGGTAAGGCCTTTGATAGCTTCCACAGATTATACTATTCTGCTTTCAGTATGGCTGCCATTCCAAAAACATAAAAGTGTTATGTCAGGAAGCAGTGTACATGCCCAGATTGTTTGGACAACAGTGCTTGCATTTTACTTAGATACAGACCCTGCAGCAATTAACCTAAGCAATGAAACAACAATGAATTACAGAATTAATATCAGCAAAATGGAAACTTAATACAAACAAAATGATGAATGTATTTTAATGACAACTGGGAGAACAAATACATTTACTGAATGGATTTGGAACTCATTATTTTTGATCAGATTCTTTACTCTGACAGACAAATTTTCACCTGACAGGTCTTGAAATCATTGTTTCAGGTAGGCATAAAAATATGTCATTGATGTGATGATTATTGGTGGTTGTATGCTTGAAGTCATTACAAACAAAATGCGAAATTGCTCACAGTACTTAATGGCAATATTGCAGTTGTGGATATATTTTATTATAAATTATGTTGATTTTTTTTGCATTATGCATTTGCTATTTCACTAAAGTACACTTTTAATCAGAGAGGATATGAAACCTCTAGTTTATTTCCTTCATCACTATTGAAAATGGAAACCTTGGTGGTAAATGCATTTCAATTTCATTTCAAGAATCAAAAAATAAAGGAAACAATCAGTAGAAGATAAATGCAAAGTGTGAATGCATTTCTGAGACCATAAATGAAATATGTACGAAATGTGCAGGAATGCAAATGAAATGCAAGAAGAATGCACATTTGATCAAATTACCCATTTTAGGGTATGTAGATGTTGGCTGGGTAAGTAGTGTCAAGCCCTCTTGGGCCTTATGTTAGTTTTAGCAGATAAGTTAGCAGAAAATTGCTATCTCCAATAAAGTAAAAATTGCACGTTTCAGTGAAAAGTGTTTCAAGAGAATCATAAAGTAATTGCATAAAAAAAGAATATTTTGAATATATTTGTCCTATGAATCATACTTTGCAGCCGCCTTTTGTTTTCTTCAAAATCTGCTACCCATTCTGGTTATGTTAAATTTCTGTTGGAATGTTTCATTTTTGTGGTTTCAAATTATGTGGCACATTGCAGTTTATCTAATACATTGTGTTAGTTCTGTTCCTTGTCATTATTTGGGAATAACTTCTGTGTTAAAAAATGCTTCGAAAATAAAGCATTAATATTTTAGCCTTCACTTGTCCTTTTTATCTCACAATTTTCCCTTGGATAAACAAAAGCCATTTTAATGTCCAGAAAAACCTTCATCTTGTCCCAAGCTCTACGATTATTAAGAATACTGCATTATTACTTGCTGACCATGGGATTGCAGGTTTTCTACAATTTGTTTACACAAGTCTCAAAATCTACACTTTTATTCAGCCCCAGGGCACAGAAAAATGTGAAAAATCGTCTATTATTTTTCATTAGTGCATGTTTGTGAATGTCTTTGTTGGTGATAGGTAATAAAAACTTATATATAGTGCCTGTTAAAAGTTAAGTACTAAATATGTGAAGGAACAAACAGATACCCAAAAAGTTATTTTTGGAAGATGTAAACATATAAAAGGTAAATATGTTAAACTTATTTAAAATTTGTATAAAATTTATATATTACTTTTAAAAAAATCATTACAAGCAAGGTTAAAATTTGCTATACAATCCAGTCACTGTTTCTCTGATGGTACACCAGAAGCTTTACATCAAAAAACTTCTGCCTCACAAATGTGAAGCTGTGTTCACCTTGCATGTCTTCCACAATTAAAAATTATAAAAATTGCATATTGTTTATTTCTATAAAAAAACAAAACAAGTATAATGAAGATTAATCACATAATTTGCCAAAGTATCACATACCACATATCTGTACTTATGCTTCCAAAAACATTTTTACTTAGTGATTTAGCTTGAAATATGCAACAGACTTTTAAAACATGATTTTCTGTCTGTAACTTGAGGCACTTTGGCAAAAATACATTTTAAGAGATTGTTTTAAACAGTATCCATCTGTCAACAAAGAAATGAGTAAATGTTGGGAAGCTTCCAGTTTTAATATAGCCATTTAAGTCTGTACATCACAAATTTTAATTTAAATATATTAAAAAAATTATGAAACTTAAAGTTAATTTTTTATGCTGTAGATGTACATGATCATGCTGTAGATGTACATGATCATGCTGTAGATGTACATGATCATACTGTGGATGTACATGATCATGCTGTGGATGTACATGATCATGCTGTAGATGTACATGATCATGCTGTAGATGTACATGATCATGCTGTGGATGTACATGATCATGCTGTGGATGTACATGATCATGCTGTGGATGTACATGATCATGCTGTAGATGTACATGATCATGCTGTGGATGTACATGATCATGCTGTAGATGTACATGATCATGATGTGGATGTACATGATCATGCTGTGGATGTACATGATCATGCTGTAGATGTACATGATCATTCATGCAATTCCATATCTTCCCCATTTTCTATAAAAGTACTTCACCTGGAGAAAGATCAGGTGAGATACTTAATCATCGTGATTTAGCGAGTTGAGCACAAGACTAAACAGTTAAATATGTTTTAGAAAGTGACATGGATACTATGAAACTTTCATCAAATCGACCTTTGAAGAACTATTACTACCTTGCAAACCCAGCCCTCTTAGAATAAAAGCTAAAAGTTATCTGCCACCTAGATGGCAGTTAGAATGATCTCCCTTTAATTGGCGCGCGAAATCCAGTGAAATGTAATTTTTAATTCTGTCCCTGCTGTATAGTACTCTATACAAGCATCCAATTTGGACGTTTTCAAGCTTAAGTTGGAACAGTTTTGTTTTCAAAAGGAATTAAAATCGATCTATAAATTTCCAACTTTTCTGTATTCTTCCTTCGTTGATGACACAGTTTCTAATTTTTCAGTGTTAATCACTTTACCGACTTGACACATTTAGATGTCCTTGGTACTTACTTGCATATGTTGTGATGGCATCCACTCACATTGATATATCCATATTCACAAGTGCGGGTCTATTGCATAATATAGAAAACATACCTCTATATAATGTCATTGTGCTTTTCTTCAGGTGACATTCTCTTAAAATGGACTGTAGCATACTCTTATTAAGTATCAATAATGACGCTTCAGTACGCTTTTTAAGTGCAATGGTATACATAGAAAATCTGTGCAGTTTTAAAACATAGGCACGTGCCTAGGACCCAGCGGCGGCCCAAAAACAAAATTTCGGTGCAGTGTTAGTAGTTTTATACTATATTAATAAATTTAACAAAATGACACTTGGAAATGCAAAGCATTACTTTATATCTGATATTGAGACGCTATTCCGATTCTGGAGGCTTTGAAAGTTATAATTTGTGCCTATGGCACTCAAACTTCTTAAAACGATTCTGTAGCAAACCCGTGTAGGCCTATATTATTTTCTAGCTATTACTGTCTAGTTTATGTAGATGGTTTACTCGTGCGTCCACTTCATAGTTAATACAAACGACTCTTAAGTAATTTTATCTATACAGGCAGTTAAAGATGGAGCCTTCCTACGAGTAACTTGTTACTGGAATTCATAATTAGTGCCCACTTGTAAGTAGTAATAATGACACTCAAAGTACCTGCCTGTATTGTCTATGTCTGCCCTTTTACAGGTAATTATCATAGTATGCAGATCTGTACAAAAACACATAATACCTCTGTATAATGTTCATACAGGCCTGGCCCTTAGGCAAGATGAACGAGGCAACTGCCTTGGGCCTCGTGCTTTCAAGGGCCCCGAGCTTGCTAAAGGAAATCAACTCCGCAATGCAATTTACTTGCTTGGGTCTCCCGCTCATCGCAGGATGCATGTTGCACTACACCTCTGTGTATGTGTGTGCGTATGTGATTTGGAATTTTTAACGTAGTTTATATTGATGTCTAGCACTGGGGCATCACGCCGCAAACATGTAGCATTATGTCCTACCCAGTTACATTATCCTGACACCAGGCCGACCAGTCCTAACACTAGCTTCTTAATTCTAAAGGCCAAGCGAGGCAGCTGTTAGTACTATTTTTGTTAGTCTTTGATGTGACTCGGCCGGGGATAGAACCCACGACCTCCCACATTCGATGCGGACGCTCAAATCATTAGGCCACCGGAGCGATCACTACACCCGAATAGTTTTCTTTCTCTATTTTTTGTCTTAAAGATTTAGGGCATGGGTGAAACCTGAGTGACAAACACTTTACATTTGTAGCTTACTCTGGTTGTCATTCTTGGATAAAAATAACTTTTATCTAAAAGGGACATCGTGAAAATCTGTTTACTCAACGACATGGGGAAGTAACATTTCATACTCAGGATTTAATGGTGCCTTCGGTGGTGCGATACGCCCTTCTTGCCTACCCTTTTCTCATTGGATGCGAATGAATATCTAGTTAAGAAGAGCGCGGTGCGCACAATAACGCGACAAGTGGAGGCTCTTATTAACACCCATCGAGTAATTAAGAAGTCAGCTGACATCAAATCATCGCACAAGG
The DNA here is from genome assembly GCA_016746295.1 of Potamilus streckersoni. Classification (NCBI taxonomy): domain Eukaryota; kingdom Metazoa; phylum Mollusca; class Bivalvia; order Unionida; family Unionidae; genus Potamilus; species Potamilus streckersoni. Next base: position 155,087 of record JAEAOA010001967.1, read on the forward strand.
ACCACTGGTCATAAGCAACGTTAATAAATATTTATTCAGTCAGTCTTGATAGTAAGAAGACAACCTTACCAAAAGGACGAATTAGACCGACCAAAGAAAGGATTAGAAATGTCAAATCCAACATTAAGAAGAGGGGGATAAATTAGTGGGATTCCCAGTCCCATTAGAAGTTTTGATCGGAAGCATTCTGTCTGAGTAACATTGCCTACAGAAGCCTGCTATTGGATACCTAAAATCTCCAACTAACTGGATAGCGGCCCTCCTATTAAACCCGAGCCCCTCACCACCAAGGAAAAGAGAAAGGAGGATCTACATCCCACTGGCGCATCTGTTACAGGATCAATGTTAACAAACCGCCTTTCTCAAGGCAGAAAAGATTACTCCAAGATGATGGTAGGGTTTTTATTTTGGCCTGAAAACCTGTTTTGATAACTCCGAACGTTATACAAATATTATCCTTTTGACCACCGGTCTAATCAATCACATGATTTAAGACGTCTATGCACTCATTGCTTTCGCGAACAGTTAATGTCTGTAGTCAGGCTTATTGCACCGGTCTAATAGTAAACCGTATAAATAGATGATAAAGATGTTTTCTTTTTTAAAAAAAATAGCAACAGTCATAGATATTCATGGAAAAGAAAAAAAGAAAGATATGGAACACAAAGTCATGAACGTAAACAAATAGGAATATAGAGGACAGTGTTTCGTGACAAGAACAGCAGCTACATTCTACAGATGCAGAAGAAGGAAAAGACAATGACATGGTGTCAGAATGGCCAGGACTGGGTCATTAAGCCACTAAAACAGTGATTGCTAACCTTTTGCAAAGAAAACAGCGAAGTGACAGTAAAATTAATATATTTATCATTCAAACCAGCCCGATTAAGAGTTACCTTTGTTCTATTTGTAGCATATTTTAATAACTTTCAGTGAGTGCATTCAATAAATTTCCATCCTTTTGCCTCATGCCAATGGCGGCCGAAGGATTGTTTGCGAGGGTGCGGGTAGGCTTGGGGGTGGGCAATCAGTTACGGCGGCCTGGAAATTTAGTATAAGAAGCTTTGTGAAATAAAAGCTAATATTTTTTAAGAGTTTTGAATAGAATCTTGTGACATATTTTCAGCTTCATTTGCATGCCTAACTGGTCGGAATGATATAAATCAGTTGAATATAATAAATTTAAAAGTTTAATTCCTGCAGAAACATTCATGTAAAATTTTGCAAAGACTACGGTATTTCTGTTTTATTTGTTTGTCTTGTCTGTGTTTTGTATATGCCTTTGAGAAAGACTCGTTTAGAGTCAAGCTCATGCTTGTTAGATGCTAGTTTTGCACTGTTCATTATCAGTTTATTGTATTTATATAGACACTCAAAAACACATACATACATACATACATACATACATACATACATACATACATACATACATACATACATACATATATATATATATATAATCTCCAAAAACACTTTTTCAGTATGAAAAAAATATCTACAAGATAAATAGTGTATATGATGGACTCAGTGTTTGGAGTTTTGTGAAAAGAGATTCGCATTCAGAGACAAAGAATTAAGGAGTCAATATATAAGGAGTAGAGGATAATTTATGCTATTGGATGTCATTGTATAAGTGCCAGTCATTTACGACTTGGAATAATACATTGTATAAGTGGTGGTCATTTACGACTTGGATTAATACTTTGTAACGATCAGCGTACAGAGATTTGGACAAATACTGAATTGAAGAAAATTATATTCAGACTCTAAAATCTATTTAACAGTAATCCTCGTTTGATTCGGCCTGGTGAAAAATATTATTTTAAAATACACTGCCCAGAATTTGGAAATTACTATCACAGGTGAAAGGTATTTTACAGCGAATGGTGGTACAATAAAACACTACCTATTAAGAGTAGTCTTACAACTCTATATACGGCTATAATCAATATGGAACATAAACGATTATTCGTGTATCTATTGCCACATCTGCGATAGTTAACGCTTACTTGTTTCTCCCTCCTTATACGCTGTCGTGTAGTAACAATGTAAGATCAGCCTGATGAACATCGTTAGGTGTTCTTACATCAAACGATCCACTTTAAATATTTTTTTTTTTACGAGTAGGCCAACCATACTCGAACAATGCAGTGGGTGACTTTTCCGCGCTTGCTAATATTTCAGCAGCTGCTTCAGCCTACCAATAACAGCAAAGACTATAGTATATTGCGGGCAATGGCCGCTTAAAAGCTACGCTTTTCTTACTTTTGTTTGTTTGTTGGTTGGTTATATCAATATATTTTAATTAAAATGAGTGGACTTTGTCACCCAAGTGTAAACTAAATATATTCACAACTCATGAAACTATCTGGCAAGTTTTGCACTGAGTGTAGGATTAATCACATTCAAGTCATTGATGAGACAAATATCAGCATGTAGACAAGCACGGATATCACTTCGTGCTTGGTACGCGAGATCATGTCGGTAACATGCAAAATAAACACAGTTTATAGGTGCTTCTTCAGACATTGTTTGATTGGCAGAATCAAGTCGTAAACCCAGACGTGTTCCAGACCGCCAGTAATTGTATTTCAGCGATGCGCTTTTCGCCAGTATATTTAATCCACGATATCATCTGTACTTTCGCTAACGCAGCCGCAGTACTCCGATGACGCATTTAAAAAATAAAATAAACGTAAGATTCTTTGCTTCACATTGGACACATTTTCCAGCGATCGCAGCTCAAGCGTTACATGTCACAACTACAGCTGCAGTTGCAATACGAGTTTTTATGAAGCATCGCATACATATGAAAAAGTGACTTCTAGCATAACATCTCGAAAGCGTAAAAGCTCTGCGTTTACCGTGATTAACTTATCCACGTAGGCAAAGTTCATACCACCCATCATGCTATGTTTCTAACTCAATTCGTGCGTTTAATCTTTGGCTCTGCTAGATTCGGAAGAATACAAACTGTTTTTTTAATTTGATCATGTGATGTTCAACATGGGATCGACTGTAAGTGAGTGTACCGTTAGAGGACGATCAACTATATAACTGGTGTACTCAGAGATTTTACGGAAGCGCTGAAATCGTCACCAAGAAATAAACAGTCTACCATTTAGTAATTTGCCATAGATGATTATGCTTCTACCGTTGACGACCTTGATTCCAGTGAGAATTATCTTGTCCTATACGGTGATGTGATGCTTGAACACCAAGAAAATTCCAAGACACTGGTTGAATATTTCCATTTCTCGCGGCAATTCTAGCATTGTTAGAGACAACACTTCCAAAGCATTTGTGTTGATTGCTGTCAGAACTGCATCAGAGATGGCTCTAAAAGAAAAGCGTTTAGTGGAAATGAGATATATTATGTTTAATCTCGTAAACGAATTAAAAAAATGAAAGTGTCTTCCAATACCTGTAACGATGCCAAATGGTCGTTGATAAAAGCAAAGCTTCTTACGCGTGCATTAATTAATTTTGATTGACTAAAGATGACAAAGTCAGTCGAACATTTCCTATGTGTCGTTATGTGATGAACTCATCGATGATTCTCAGAGATCTAGGTATTATTAACCTGGATTAAGCAAAAGGACCTGGAACTCATTGCTTACAGATGTAAGTACTTCGTAACAATGCTGATCATTCACAGATGGTGCTATTAAATATAGTTTGTTCCATCTCATCCATCTCATTATTAAATTTAATAATAATTGTGTTTTACCCGATCCAGATGGACCTATTATAATCATTCTTATCGAATTTGGTAATGCTGGATGGTGCTTTACTGGTTCTTGTTTTTGTGTCGCCGAAAAATCAATTATTGTATCCATATTATTAATAACATGAGTCTATATTGTTTTCGATGTAGATCATCTACACCCACCGTTGGATTGACAACAATAATAACAAAAAATAAACGACATGCATTAACAGGTAAATGTGTAAAATGTGGTACAAAAAATATAAATTTATCTCAGAGACAACAAAGATAGGTGGGGACATAGCCGCTTCATTAGGAAAATTACCCGAATTACCATGGGCTAAATATATTGGTGAAAAACACTTCCCTGGATATAATTATTGTGGTCCTGGAACTCGACTTGATATCCGACTTGATGATCAAGATCAACCAAGACCAGGAGAGTATTCAGTAAATAAAATTGATCAAGCATGTCACATTCATGACGTTGCTTATAAAAATAAAGATTTGCAACAACGGCATCTTGCAGATGTAAAATTGATTCATGCATTAAATCCAATAAATCTGTTAGAAAGAAACTCGCTAGTTTTCTAATAAAATCCGCTATGAAAAGTAAAATAATGTTAGGGGCTGGTAATTAATTATATAATTATTATAATGGAATCTATTTATTATAGTCCTAGAGGGTATTGGAGAGGTAAAGCAGCGATCACTAAACTTGCTAAAACAGCAAAAGTTTCACATTCTGTTGCTGCAGTGTGGTTAGCACGACAGGCAATATGGCAAATTTATCTACCACCACCAAAAACAATTCAATATGCACATTTTGATGTCAGTATTCCTAACGAAGTTCATCAAGCAGATATTTTGTTTTTACCACATGATTCTATTAAAACACGTGGACGAAGGTCACGCACACATAAATACGCATTGACTGTTGTTGATATTGCAAGTAGATATAAAGAAGCTGAGCCATTATTAACAAAAACATCATTTGAAGTTGCATCTGCGTTTGAGCGAATTTATCAATGTGGTGGTCTACAATGGCCACAGTTTTTACAAGTTGATCCTGGTAAAGAATTTCTTGATGCAGTATTATCTTTGATGAAAAATCATAGCGTTAAAATCAGACGAGGGTATACTGAAATTCATCGTGATCAAGCAATCGTTGAACGATTTAATCGAACACTTGCTGAGCGGTTATTTCGATATCAATATGCGAAGGAAATATCTGCTGATTTTAAGTCCGATGAGAGATCTCGTGAATGGGTTGCAAGGTTACCAAGTGTGATATCTGCATTAAATAATGAAATTACTCGTGCAACTTCCATGAAACTTTCTAATGCAATGACAAAAAATATATACCACGTAGCTATGAATACGGACAACGAGGTCAACAACCAGTATTAGGTAATGTGATTGTGAGATATTTATATGAACTAGGGGAGTTGGAGGGTGGCAAAAGACGAGCTGTATTTATTATCGTCTGTATTCACAATACATTTTATTAAAATAAGATATTTTTGATTAACAAGGTGGTTAATAATTACTTTTGCTCGTTTGTCGTTCATCATATTAATAACTTTTTCCACTCTAAAATTTGACCAAACATGCACAGCACCATCTTCTCGAAATTTCATCTTGGCCTCACGGATACGTTTAGTTATATCTACATTTATTGAAGCTAGATCTTTCATCGAAACACTAAATTTATATCCTAATAGTCTGTCAAGATCAAATCTAGTAGCAGATGGTTCAATTGTTGATAATTCTTCCATTATTATAATTAAGACAAATATTCAAATTGAAATTTAGTATATATAAAATGATTCAAACAGAAAATAAATGTGTTTGGTTAAAAATTGGACATATTTCTTATTGTAATAAGTCATGCGTAAACAAATACTGTGGTTACCATATGCAGAGTATCAGACATGGAAGTACTGGACCAAAACCATGTACTCAATGTGTTATTGGAGTTAGAGGTAGCACACAATTATGTGAAAATTGCGGGGGTAAAAAATATAGGGAAATTAAACGATATTATGACAAAAAAAAGATACATCGACAGGTAAATCTCCTATAAAGACAGAAAATGATTATCTAACCAGATTTCAAAAATAATGATTTAAACAAATACATATTATATACAAATGGAACAAAAAGAATTTGTAAGACATCCAATATATACGAATTACGAGGCATCCAGAGATGGTGTTATTAGACATTGTAGACTAAAGAAACCACTCGGTAATCTTAATAATGTTGGTTATTTTATATTTAGTATTGGTGGAAAAAAAATTATTGTCATAAATTTATATTCAAATGTCATTTTGGGATTGTTAAAGATGGACTTGTTGTACATCATTTAGATGGAAATCCCCAACATAACCAATTACATAACTTAGAATCAATTACACAAAGCCAAAATTGTAAGGTAGGAAATACTGGTATTTATCCTAAGACTCCTAAGACAGTTATTTCTACCAACACAGATACTGGTGAAAAAATAGTTTTTAATTCTATGCATGCAGCTGCCATATATTTTGATATTTGTGTAGCTTCAATAAAACGTGTGGCTGATCATATATACAAGTCTGCATAATCAATAAATTATGACCAAAGGATTATATTAGAATATGTATAATTGTGTACCCTTACTCAGAAAAATATCATTTTTTAATATAAAATTTGACTATCAATCTTGCCAAGGGTCCTGCTTAGCTACAATTATATTTCCTGACTATTACCGTCTTCACTTTTAGTGTAATTTATCGCAGAATCAAAAAGCATAAGCTTTCTCAGTTGCATTATTCGGCCGTCTGTGCATTTTTTAATTTCGTATTCGTGAGACAGTGCATTTTTTGATCTTTTCGATTGAGCGTGCAAGAGGTATGAATAGCTTTATGTGTTTTTCATCCTCGACAGCTAAAGATTCTAACATAGAATTATAAATGGATTTGATAAACCTATAATCAGATGGTAATGTGAATTTATTTTGAAATTTGTTTTGCTGCAACAATTCAAACTCATATATAATTTTTTCAGAGTCAAGATTATTAGATATTTGAATTCCTTTATGTTTTAATTTTTTAATATCAGAAATATTATCATTAATGTTTTCATTATTGATTTTATATATATATATATATATATATATATATATATATATATATATATATATATATATATATATATATATATATATATATATATATATTTGTTTAAAATAAAAAAATAGTATTAAAGTGACTTAACTAAAGATAATCAAAGTCATATTCTTTCAGAAATCTGTAGATTTTCTAGGATTCACATGAATTATTTATAAAAATCTGAAATTAGGCCCAAAAAGAAAATAAAATATTAATATTATTACGCTAACAAGCAAAAATTAAAATAAATTATTATTTATGTTAAAATCAGTAAATGTTTCAGAAATCTGTAGATTTTCTAAGTGTTTATTTGTCTGTCTGTTTAGAAACCAAACATACGGTTAGTTCCCCTGCCGGTTGTTTATATACCTACTGACCTTGGATGACGTAATATTACCTATATATACAGACGTAATTGAATCCTTTTTGGATAGTGTGGTAACTTAAGACCGATATCGTAATCTACAGCAAAGCGTGCTGCATTGGTCTGGTGAATTAAATACCTTGAAGCAGACAGGTTTAAACAGTTACCTTTATAAACAAGCAAAGACTTACTTGTGTTTATCGATCCATGACCTACGTTATTTTTAATATAATTCATATAGCTGGCTGATGTATTTTAGCTGCAGACTGCACAATCAGTACTTCAATTTAAGGAATTACACTCTCTCATTGTATACACATCTGGGTTATTCAAACACGTCAATTGATTTCCGGTATGGGTTATTTCCCATTTTTATGCCTGTAAATTTATTTATATATTTTAGTAAGATTCATACACATAAATTTGTAAATGCTTGTAATTTTATTTATATATTTTAGTAAGATTCATACACATAAATGGCTAACTATCTTAATAAAATTATATTTGTAAAACCATTACATAATATAGTAATAATTAAAACTGTTATATTCATCGAACGCAGCATGGTGTAGAGGTAGATCGTTGGACTCTAAATCTATACATCTGTGATTCGATTCCAGATTTCGCCGAAATGGATTTGGTCCTGGGGATCCCTTTTATATATATAATTGGGGGCAGGGCACGCCTCAGGTTTCGATAAATATCTCAATGTGTCAGCCACGTGAGTACATTTTTGTGTACCCACAGGGATTTCACAGGGTTTTATTTATCGAAACCGCAATGCAATGCGTCGCCCCTAAAATAATCAGTAGCATGCCTTGAGCTCTCTGCCCCATGGAGAAACCCCAAAATAACAAAATCCGGAAAGGAATGCTAGCCAAAGGAAACAGTATTATGAAGTGCCACATAATAAGTCATAAGAGAGACGAACATGTTAGGACTTCATAAAAGACACACAGGCTATCAGGGGTTCCAATGAAGGGTAATCGCTAGGATCGCTACTGATTATTTTTGACAGAAATCATATATATATATATATATATATATATATATATATATATATATATATATATATATATATATATATATATATATATATATATATATATATGTAATAAATAATGAATATATTTATCAGAAATATAAAAATATAAAACATAAAAATGAGACTCTATATATATATATATATATATATATATATATATATATATATATATATATATATATATATATATATATATATATATATATAATTAAAAACAATAATGAATATATTTATCAGAAATATAAAAATATAAAATATAAAAATGAGACTATATATATAATAAAAAATAATAATGAATATATTTATCAGAAATATAAAAATATAAAATATAAAAATCAGACAATATATATAATTAAAAATAATAATGAATATATTTATCAGAAATATAAAATATAAAATATAAAAATCAGACAATATATATATAATTAAAAATAAAAATAAATATATTTATCAGAAATATAAAAATATAAAATATAAACGTCAGACAATATATATATATATAATTAAAAGTAATAATGAATATATTTATCAGAAATATAAAAATATAAAATATAAAAATCAGATAATATATTATATATATATATATATATATATATATATATATATATATATATATATATATATATATATATATATATATATATATATATATATATATATATATATATATATATATATATATATATATATATAATGAATATTAATGAACCTCACTCAACAAAAATTGCTCGCCAGCGTTTAGAGGGAATTGAAAAATATTTACCTATCCGTGATGCTTTCAAACAACAATTGCAACAACGTCAGGAAAGTCAAGTTGAATTTGCAGAGGATACAAAACAATCATTTAAACCAATAACAGATACCAATAAAGATATTCAACCTGTGTTAGATCAAACAGCTAAAGCAATTCAGAAAATAGAAAAATGAACTAAAAAAACCAAAAAAATTCTCGAAAAACTTCCAGCAGAAATAGCTGATGCAATGCCAGTCCTAGAAATGCCTGAAGATGCAGGCCAAGCTTGTGCTGAAATAGGTGATCTATCTAACATAGGTTATAAATTTGGCGTAGATTTTATTGTTGATTAAAAGCGTTAAAAATGTAGAGGATTTATCTGCGTTTGCTTTGGAAAGTTTTAGTGATAGAAAAATGTTTTTAAATCCTGAATATGCCGATAAATTTGTAAGTCCTGATAATTGGAACAAATGGATATTTCGTATACACTGTAACGTTAGTCGTGTTAGAAATAGTGATCCTAATTATGTACAGTATATACAGTATATTAACTTTATACAAAAACCACCAAAGCAACAACAAACGCCACCACATCAGTTACCACAAACTCCAAAACCACCAAAGCAACAACATACACCATCATATAAATTACCACGATCACCAGTATTGTTACCACTACCACAACAATCATCACTTCCAGAACAATTGCCTATATTATTACCACCACTACAACAACCAGCCCAAATAAAAAATGAAGAAGGGTCGGGGTCGGATACCTCTTTCGGAAGTGGTCTTATTACTCAGTGTCCTAACAACGTCCTTGCTGATGTTGAACGACTAGAAATTCTGATTGGAGGAAAACGAGCTGATAATAATTTCCCAGAAATCATTAACGAAGCAGCAGATATTTGTAAAAGATTATTTAGTGGCGGTATTATGGATATTGATGTGTATCGATCACTTATTAATGAAATTGCCGATGATTATTATAGTGACTAAGTCACTGTGACTAAGTCACAGCGACTAAAACGCAGTGACTAAAACGCAGTGATTAGATACAATTAGTGATAAAGTTAATTAATAATAAAATGATAATACACAATTCTCAACGTGGACCAACCATGGTCAGGGTAATTAATTCTCGAATACCGATTTACAGGGAAACCTACTGAGATGGGTTAGGAGATATTGTTCATGGTTTGTTTAGAAGACTAGCCCCAAAAGCAATACCAATTGCAAAGCAGCTGGGTATGAAAGCTATTGATATTGTTCGTGAAAAAGGTATAGGTGTTGCTGGTAACCTTGCCAGTAAAGCATTCTCAGCGATTAAAGATAGACTAACGCAATTAATACGTAGACCTCAAGCCAGACCTCAGTCGGTGAAACTGCCCAGTACTGAAGTGATGCCCGCAAGTGTAAGTAAATAATAAATCAAGCCGCTAATCAAAAACTAGCAGCAATGGCGATGTCATCTATGACTGATACACCTTTATCAGAAAAAGAGAAAAACATAACCACTAGTCTGATAGCAGGAAGTGGTCTCACTTCCCGAAGTGGTCTTCGTTTTAGACGATAATAATTATAATAAATATGTTCAAGCGTATGAGTGACCCCGCGTTTGACATGGACGCACCAGTTCTCAAAGATGAGTCTATACACGATTATCAGTATTATTCTTATGAAGCACGAATTCCAAATCAACGAGGAAGAATTGAACTTCAGGTTCATGATACAAGTAGATATTTTCTGCCCTCAAAAGCTTTTATTGAGGTCGAAGGTGAAATATTAAAAACCGATAATACTGAATATGCAGCCGAAATCAGTGTTGGTTTTGTTAATAATGGTATTATGGCGTTGTTTGATAGCGCTACGTACATGATTGACGGAAAAAATATTGAATCAATTCAAAAAGATGTTGACGTAACTACAACCATACTTGGTCTTGCAAGATACAGTGACGATTATTCAAGATCAGCTGGTCCATCAATGATGTTTGCAAAAGATACAACTGATTCTCCAGAAAATAGAAACGTAACTATTGGTAATGTGAGAAATGCCACCGAGGACAACACTACCCCTGCAGTATTATCGATAAATGCAAATTTCAACGAAGGATTTACAACACGTCGAGCGATGTTAAAAGAAAATAGAAGAATATTTTCATGTGCAATTCCACTATCACATATTTTTGGATTTTGTAGAAATGTCAGAAAAGTCATTTTCGGAGCCAAACATATAGTTGTACTAGTACGAAAGGCTGCAGATGATGATGCAATATGGAGAGCCGCTGGTGATGCTGGTATGGTAATTCTTACAAAACTTAGTCTCTGGATGTCAGTAATGACCCCATCAATATCTGAAGAACAACGATTATTATCTTTTATGAGTCAAGGCGGTAAATCAATGCTATCATGGCTGACAATGACTAGAGATGCTATCCAGAGTAATAATAACGGTTTATTTACATGGCAGATAGCCTCTCAGCAAGGTGTTTCTGCACCAAGACACATATTTATTGTATTACAAATTGCTGCACGAGTAAATGACCAAACGCGTAGTATTATGATATTTGATAAACTCGGTGTTTCTGAGATTTCGTTAAGGATAAATGGACATCAAGAACCATCCGAGGATATATTACTTAATTTTGATCAAAATCATGTAGCACGTGCATATCATCGTCTTATGTCGTTCATGGGCCGTGATCAAAATGTTGATACTGGATTACAAATATCACAACTAGATTTTACAAGTTTATATCCTATTTATTACTTTTCGCTCGAACATTTAGATTTGACCAGACAATCAGTAGTCGATATATATTTTCGAGCTAGTGTTAATAGAGGAGTTATTGATAATTATAGAGCAATTGCTGTTATACTTAGAGATAAATCAATGCTCATAGAAGGTGTTGGTGGACGAATGAAAGTCGTTGATGCTCCAGTAAAAATATGTAATGTGTAATTAGATCATTTATCATTATTATAAATGTCATATAATCACGTTAATGTTACCCTGACTCCTGGCCAGGTCATAAGACTGCAATCAGCATCAAATAATAACTGTGGAATAACAATATCATTAAAAAAGGAACACATGAGTGGTTCAAATAAATTATCGTTAACTGATCGTCAATTCAAAAACTTTAATAAAGCAAAAAAAAAAAAAAACAAAAAACAAATAAAGGTGCCAAACTTGATCTTTCTGCGGCAGCTATTAAGGATACTTTAAAACTGATGGTATATTTCCCCTTCTCGCAGCTATACCAGCATTAATAGCCACTGCAGCCCCAGCTGTTGCAAAAGCCGCTGCATTAGGCGCTGTTGGAACAGCCGCTGGAAAGGCATTAAAGAAAGCGACCGGACAGGGAATAAAACGAACATCTAAAAAAAAAGGGAAAAGGTCTCAGATTACCAGGGACCCCGCCTTCGTGGTACGGAAAAGGTTTAAGACTTCCAGGGACAGTTTACTAATCTCGCCTATGTCTAATTTTGATTTACTCGATGCTGTTAAAAAAATTAAAAATAAAAAAACTTTAGAGGTGTTTTCATGCGCGATCAATTACCAAAACAACCAAATAATACTGAAACAGGTATTTTAAATCTCGATCAAAATTCTGGACAAGGTACCCATTGGGTGGCGTATGCAATTGATCCACGTGGAATTATTTATTTTGATTCATATGGATTAGCGCCACCAAAATAATTTATTCATTATGTCAGTAATAATACTGCACCAATCTGGTATTCAACGTTACCTACACAAACATTAACTGATCCACCAATATGTGGTCAAGAAGTACTTAATGTACTTGATGCTATATCCATGGCACCGCACGGAAAACCACCTCATAAAGTCGTGCATGAATATACTATGATGTCACATTTAAACAGATATCAGTAAATATAATGGTAGATATTTATGGAAGATCTGTTCGTGGTAAAACTCAACAACAAGGTGATTTATCTAAATATGCAACCCTTGATCAACTTAGAAATGAGATTGATGATTTATTAAATATTATAAATGTGGATCAAAATGAAGTGGTTATTTTTCAGGACAAACAAGGACGATTAAAGACAAGCAATATACGACTACCAGACGTACTTACACGAATTCATACTGCAGTTGATAATAATATCGTAACTTTTATTGATCAGGGTAAAATACAGGATTCCGGTAAATCATTTAATGATTTTGTTAAAAAAGCTGTGGTGAATTTAATGGAGATGTTATTATGAACAAAAATAAAATTACAGATCTTAGAATTCCAAATGCAGAAAATGATGCTACAAAAAAAAATACGTCGATGATCTCAAAACTGAGTTTACCGGTTTTCGCGAAAACATAAACAAAATTAATGACAATTTTTTGGAAAGCCACCAAATGTTAATATAAAACTTACTGATATTAATACAAAACTTAATGATATTATTGTAGGAATTCCTGATATTGTTAAAAAAAATAGACCTGATTAAATTTCCTCACGATCAGATTAAAAATATAGTGTATACTGTTGCTTCTGGGTCTGGTACATGGACGCCAGAAAATAAAACCATTAAATATACAGCAAAAATCGCTGGTATATATAGGATATCCGTACTTAGCGGTGTAGATTTTATAATATACACTAACTCTCCATCAACTGGTAATATTTCTAGAATTATATCCGTAAAATTAGATAAAGATTCCGAGATAACATTTACGCTGGAATCGTCTGATAAACATTCGGTCTCAGTTGGTTACTGGTGGTATTTGGAATTTGTAACTCAATTAACTACTTAACATCATAGTATAATGGTTCAAATAACTATCGATGTTCAACGTCACAGATATAATCAAGCATGTGAAAGCCTGACCAAACTAAAAAATATCATCGACCATTATACAATAAAAGTAAAAAAATATCGTAGACATATGGTCGTTATTGATATAATTGTGTATTCAGTTTCTGCTATTGTTGCTGGATCCGGATTAATATTATCAACACTAACGATGACAGCTCCAGCAATTATAACAATTATTGTTTCAACTTCAACGACTATAGCAGGTATTTTTAATATTATTGCTAAAAAGATAACTACATGTACGAATGATAAATTGCGCGAGTATATAATAAAATTACACACAGCAACAGCAACATACTCTAAACTATCTGGATATATTTCCACGTATCTCAGTGATGGTAAAATATCTGATGAGGAGTTCGTAACGATAATTAAAACCTACGATGAAGCATTCAAAATTTTTAGTGATTTTGCTGACAAAATAAATGGAGAATTAAACAATAATAATAACAATAATGTCAGCAACTGAGTCGAGAGAGTTATTACAGCAGATCGTCGCTAATACAACTCCTTCAAAAACTACTATGATATCAATAAGTTCGACCAATCCTGAATTTAGCGTTAATTTTCCAACTGCAATTCCAGTAAAAGAGATAGCATTAACTCAGTTACGTGTTTATTATAGCTGGCCTAATATTAGATCAAAACCATTTGATGGACAACAACCAAATAATTCATTAGTATTCGCAAAAAAAAAATAAATCTGATGGAACTCCCGATTGGCAAGTTGTTAGTATTCCAACTGGCAGTTATCAGTTAGAACAGATTAATGAGGAATTCCAGCGCAGAATTAAGTCTTTAACCGGAAAAGAGTCTAAAATAGCAATTACTGTTTACGAACCAACATTATCGTCAGTGATTGAAATAAATTCTCCTGATTATGCTATAGATATTTATCAGAGTTCGATTAGATCAGTACTAGGTTGGCCTGAAGTCGCGCCAGATTATCAAGTTCCATCAGAACCACAGAGATCCGACTTCAACATAGATGTTAATAAATTTATACAACTTCCAGAATATAGAAACAAAGTTCCATTTATAGAGAGCACTACACTCACGTATCGTAATTATAATGCATATAATTATTTTATAAGTTTCATTCAAAGTAGGAGGGGTTCAGCAAGAATATCGACACTTGATGTTGAGCAAATTAACTCATTATCAAGACCGATTAAATCTGAACACGAACACGTGTTTAATAATCTTAAAAATTTACTCTCCAGCATCAATACTTTTTATAACGATGATTTAAAAAATCAAATAATTGAAACAATACAACATCTAAATCAAGTTGTAGCAGACTTAGAATTCGTAAATAAGGCTATTGTTGACAGAGAGAAAATAATAAATGTGCCGGCAGATAGAGCTTCTAGCTCTTATATAGTTAATGAAGATGACCAAATTCAACGTGTAAGTCATAAGCGATTATTTAAGACGGTATTTATGAAATATTACGGAATCAGAAGAACAGCTACCAACATTTATAATACCCGGATTTGACTCCGAGGAGCTAAAAAAATCAGTTAGTGATCTTATTGATGAACACTTTAAAAGAATATGTAATTCCTGGAAAAAATTAATTCCACCCCCAGCAATTCTCAAATATAATAATGATCCATATGGAACAGGTCGTCATATCTCACCTAATGTTGTTAATATAACATCCACCATCGCACTGAATCTAGTTTGCGATATAATTGATAATAGCTACCATTTTGACCTCTCTAAGTCTAATCAGGCTTAGCAGGGGTATATATTATATTCATCTAGTATCCAATCCCCTCCGGGCTGGCTGATTATATCTGAGCCAATAAATCAAGTTTACCTGCGTGTACATAATCCGTTATTGTCAAGAATGAATTTCAAACTCACAAATCAAGATGGTAATATTGTGGACCTGCACGGGGAGACATTATATATTAATTTATATATACGATCCTAGATTGGTCTAGATAAAATATTTGGTTAATTCCCCTTGACTATCTGTTAATGAACTGTATATCTGTTTAAAAACCCAAATCTATTCTTAAAAGTCCCGATATTAATGCCCTGACGAAGTCAGGTGACAAAGTCAGGAGCAGCAGGTAGGGTGAATCTCTACACAATTTTTGCTCGAGTTTTTAACGTAAAAAATAGTTCAATAAAATCAGGATAAAAAAGTCAATAATAGTATAACAAAACTGAGCTAACCTCATGTGGTTTATTATGCGGTTTATAACCGTCCGTACGGTAATATAAAAGTTAGAGATTTTGGTTTAGGGTTATTGACCTTTTTTTCATCCTCTGTAGGAACCCTTATTTCAGGTTAATTTCACAAGCAAAAATTTTGTAGGGTTCACCATCCCTGCTGCTTGGCTTATTACCACAGTTAAAAACAAGATGTGGTTCATTTCGTGCATTTTGAGAGGACGAAGTTATGAATATTGTATGACATTAATGTTATTGATAACAAGGATCTATTTCTTCTGAATTTTACACCTATAGTAGCGTATCGCAATCATTTTCATGATCACTTACGTACGACTGTGACTACAGGAGTCTGCAGTTTTATCAGTAAAGCACGACGAAATTTCACTACATGAAATCACCTTAACGGTATTATAAAATATAATATCGTTAAGGTGATTTCATGTACTCAGAAATTTCGTCGTGCTTTAATTGATAAAACTGCAGACTGGACAATGAGTTAATACTGCACATTATTTATAGACATTTCACAGTAATAAAATGATTTGATTTTTTTAATAGTTACTTTTAGTAGACACGTAATTGATACATAAATTGATACATAAATGGACCTTTTTTGTTTGGGCAGTTTCGGACCGGGCCTTTTAAGCACTAGTCCGTTTGGGTCATGGGCCTTCTTGGTACCGGTTCGTTTTGACACTGATCCATCCGTGACAAAGCAGTTCCACATAAAAGTAGGCGACAACCACAAGTCATGTGAGAGATCAAAATGGCTGGCATTCGAAGGTGTATGCTTTTTTCCTTCCTTTTGTTTTACGTTACTGAATGTAATTCACGGCTAAAGAAATATAATGCCAGACCTGCAGTCTTAGCGACAAGTGGATCACCATGGCCTTTACCGCGGAATATGACAACAACGCAGGTTCAATATCAAGTGGATGCAGACAATTTCAAGTTTATGTTGAATACCGGCACCCCATCATGCGACATTATAGTGAAGGCGTTTGCACGCTACAAAGTAATTGCGTTTGGGCCGCGATCAGAGACATTGAAGTTTAGACCTAACTTTAGACGGCGACCCAACAAGGAGAATACTGTTAATCAGCTGACAGTACGTTATGTTCAACCGTGTGACCAATATCTGTCACTGGAATCAGACGAATCATGTAAGAGAAACATGTAAAGTGTCATAAAGTTTGGGACCGACCATTTAATATTGTGCATGGGGGTGGGGTCCTGGCAATGTATAAATGTTTGGCTCTCAGATATCTTCTTTTTATATAAAAAAAAACAAAAACAAAATCAAAACCAACTATTCTTAAATTTATAGCATTTGCACCCAACCCTCATTATATCTAGTATGTTAGTAGAAAAAGTATCCTGAGGTAAAAGTAAAAAAAGAAACAAAGTGCCTTTTTGGAAAATGAAGGGAATGACTGATGATGGGTTGAGAAGCCTCTGATTTTCTTTTGAAATATGACACTTGTTTTCATTTACCTCCAGATAAGTATTTTGTTTTCTTTCTTGTTAATGATACACGTTTTTATCTTCTATTCACTTTAAACTGCCACACTTAAGACATTGCAGTGTTATGACTACAATTGTGTAAAGCTTCATTAAAAATCTAAATCACACACACACACAAACATCCAGTAAAAACAAGAATTTGTATTGGTAGAAGCAGAACAAGAATATTTAAATTTTGGAAGGGGAGACCTAGGATTTCCTTTTCAAGATGGATATTGTTTCCTTTATCTTGATGTAATGGATATATTGTTAGTGACAAATCCAGGAATATTATGGGTGGGGGTAACACAAAAACATGCAGGCAGGAGGTCTTGGGAATGGATGCACCTGCATTTTAATTGTAACCAGGTAACTTTTGTAACCATCTGATTGTAAAGAAAACTTAACTTTCAAATGTTCTGGTTGTTTTACACTTATGGAGGGGGAAGAGCAATATACAGGCACTTCACCCCAGATTAACCCAAATAATTATTTTTTGTTGTTACAGTTGGAGTTAGAATATATTTTTCAAGCTACTTGAGGGCAGGACATTTTTAAAAAATCTAAGCCCCTTATGAAAATTAAATGTTGATTTCTAAATTCTCTCTATGGTGGTGCTTTAAAATTTGATATTTTGCATAGGGTTTGAATATTAATGGAAAACAATTTCCTCATAGGTTAAACTGGCTATATTACCCAGGTTTTCTCTTTGGTTAAACTGGCTATATAAAAAAGACCTTGTACATATTTGGCATTGTTCAAAGAACATTTAATTCACTTTTTTTGGTTATATCTATGGTTGATGAGTGTTATATGGGTTATATAATATACAACTTGGCCTTACTCAAGATGTGCACCTCAGAAAAAGAAAATGGTAGCTCTGCTTGGTAATTTTCTTTTCCTGGACTTAAAAGGCAAATTGGGAACAAAAGAACTTTTGTTTTACAATTTATGTGTTTGATAATTTTTGGTAATTAATTGCACTTTCAAAAGCTGGTACTGTATACTATGGCAAAACAAATTTTTCCTATTTTAATAACTGCTAAAAATAGTGAACTTTAGACTAATTGAGATTGATATTTTTTTATCAAAACGGAGCAGTCATTTTAGATAGAACTTTGTATACTTAGATCACATACAATTTCTACAAGTACAGTCTCCAGAGAAATTTCACCCACAATATATGAAAGTAACACATAGGTATACCAACAGTCTCTCCATAGTGCATGTTGCAAATGTTAACAACTTCACCATACACCCATCACTCTTTCAGAAGTTCATAATATCTGTAGAGCTTCCTTTGGCAAATCTTGTTATTATCATTTCCTTATGCTAATGAACACTCACACATTGGACCACAGAAGGCAGTTGTACATGAAAATAAAACTTGATTATAATGATTTCGTCATTATCACAAAATATTCTTTCAATACCAGGACTTTAATTACATCGAAACTTGACTATGGCTGTATGGCATAGGGATCTGCTTGCAGATAAAAGCCCCTTGATGCCAGTTACTGACTGAAATTATTTAGTTCTGGTACTAACACTGAAAACAGAAAAAAATATATGAATAATGTATGTCCATTATTTATTGAGTATAATGTTTGTAGAATGAATCATACAAGTACAGAAATTTTGTTATTGTAGTCTGCAGCCTTGATCCCTCTTGTAAAACTCACCATCTCTCATGGAACCAGTTACTGAACAATAAATAATGCTATTTACTGAATTCTCCAATATTTTTATTTCCTTTGTGATCTCTCTCAAATAAGGGATGAATCTATATGACTTATGGTACATTTGGAGACTTGATATCATGCAGAAAGTAGCTAAATATAGAATCAAAGACCTAAAATGGCAAATGAACTTGCATCACTAGCAGTCAATGTCATGCATTGTCATGGTACTTATAGTCCACATAAGATTTTATACCACTTTTATGTAATATGTATTGCACATGACCTGCCCTGTTTCAGTTATTAATATTGATCAGTGTCAGTCTGTTGCCTTTTCTAAAAAATAACAGAATTATTGCTGTCAACAGTTTACATGGTAGATTATTGCTATCGACTATGCATGGAGGATTATTGCTATTGACTATATGCATGGAAGATTATTTCTATCGATTGTATTCTAGGAATAATATTGCTTTTGACTATGCATGGAATATTATTGATATTGCCTGTATGCATGGAAGATTATTGCTATTGACTATGCATGGAAGAATATTGTTATCAACTGTATGCATGGAGTATTATTGCTACAAGATAATTGCTATTGACTATGCATTGAAGGTATGGCTATCAGCTGTATGCATTGAAGATTTTTGCTATTGACTATATGCATGGAAGATTTTTGCTATCGACTATGCATGGAAGGTTATTGCTATCAACTGTATGCATTGAAGATTTTTGCTATCGACTGTATGCATAGAATATTACTGCAATGAACTGTATGCATTGAATATTGAGCTATTTACTTTCTCTTTGAAGATTATTGCTATTGACTGTATACATGAAAGGCTATTGCAATCAGCTCTATGCATAGAAGATTTTTGATATTGACTGCATGGAAGTTATTACTGTTGACTATGCATGGAAGATTATTGCTATTAACTGTATGCATGGAAGATTATTGCTGTTGACTGTATGCATGGAAGACTATTGCTATTGACTGTATGTATGGAAGTTATTATGCTTTCTTTTTATTTATTAAAGACTATTATAATAGTTGATAGCATCTCAATCACAATCATACAGGCCTATGCACCCACATAAAACTATGATGACAACAAACTGGAGAATTTTTAAAACCAACTGCAAGATGTCATTGACAACTCACCCAAGAAGGACATTATGTTTGTACAAGGAGACTAAAATGCAAAATTGGGAGTTGATAAACCCCTGACAAAACCCCTGAGGACCCTTCTGCAATGTGGAAACAAATGAAAAAGGACACTGGGGTTTTTTTTGCTGCCTACAACAATCTTGTGCTAGCCAACATATTCGGCCCTCACAAAGTATTAGAAGATGGACCTGGCACAGTCCAGATGGACAACATCACAACCAGATTGATTACATCTTAGTAAAAGAAATGATTCTGCGCAGGACTGAATATTGCCAGAACATTTTCCAGGAGTACATATTTGGAAATGGCCCTAATTTATTAATGACCTCCCATCTCCACCTAAAAATGATCAAAAAGCCTAACCAACCAAGAATCAGATTTGACTTTGAAACATTGACAGATCCAATAGTTGCAGAAGCCTTCCAAGCAAAGATAGGCAGTAAATTTTGCAACTTTGGAACCCTGGACAGCCAAGACATTGACCTAGAGTCCTTAACAACCACATTCAACACAGCTGTGACTAGCACAGCTAGGGGTATCATTGGCAAATATTGTTGAACAAAGAAACATTGGATCACAACAGATACCCTTGAAACATATGACAAAAGAAGAGAATTGAAACAGGGAAAAAGTGATCATGAAGGAGCTAGAAAATACAGAGATAAACATGATCAGGAAAGGCAGGAAAAAGGCAAAGGAAATGCTGGATAGAAAGACAATGCTGCAAAGTCAAAGACAGTCTGAGCAAAAATGACAGCAAAATGGCATATCATTTGGTGAAAGAGCTCACAATCTGTAAATAAGGGAAAATTACCACCATCCAAGAGAAATCAGGAAAACACCTCACAGAAGATCAAGAGATCCTCAATTGATGGACAGAATATTTCTCGGAATTGTACAATCATAAGACCCGAGGAGATCCAGCAGTACTAAATTGCCCTCAGGCAGAAGAAATTGATGACAGCCTCATTCTTCAAGAATATAATTTGTAGTTAATCACTAAGGAAAGGAAACCTACAGCTGTGCTAAAACTATAAAACTATCAGTTTGATCAGTCACCCAAGCAAAATCATGCTGAAGATAATTCTCAACAGACTGAAGCCTCAAGCAGAGAAAATTATTGCTGAAGAGCAGGCATTCTTCTGAGCAGGAAGGAACACTACAGAACAAATCTATAATCTCAGACTCATTTGTGAGAAATACCTTCAACATCAGCAGAATCAGTACCACATATTTGTAGATTTCAAAAAGGCTTTGATAGGGTATGGCATGCAGCCTTATGAGCAACTATGAGGAAGTACAACATAAACTCAAACCTAGTGCAGGTTGTTGAGTACCTTTATGACAAAGCCACCAGTGCTGTTCTCATTAATGTAAGCAGAGGAGATTGGTTTCAAACAACAGTTGGAGTTGGACAGGGATCTATGCTGTCACATATATTCTTCAACATATACTTTTCATGGAAAGGATCATGGAGGGTGCCTTGCATGACCACAAGGGCACTGTCAGCATTGGAGGAAGAACAATCACCAACCTTTGCTTTACAGGTGATATTGATAGTTTAGCAGGAGATGAAAGAGATTGGGCAAATTTGGTTGAGCGCCTTGACACAACCTCCTTAGCATACAGTATGGAGATTAGTGCCTAGAAAACCAAACTGATGACAAACAACACCAGTGGCATCAGTGCAAAAATAAAGGTCACTGGACAGAAGCTGGAAAGACTCACAAGCTTCAAGTACTTGGGATCAATTATCACAGATGAGGGCTCTAAACCTTAACTACTTTGCAGGATTGCCCAGACAAAAGCAGCAATAACAAAGTTGAGACTAATATGGAAAGATACCAACATTGCTTTTGATTCCAAAAAAAGGCTGATTTGCTTGATTGTCATATCCATCTTTCTGTATGCTTGTGAAACATGGACAATCACATCAGATTTACAAGGAAGAATTCAAACTTTCGAAATGAGATGCTACCGCAAGATCTTGGGCATCTCATACATTGACCATGTAAAGAATGAAGAAGTCCACAACAGGATCCAACAATCTGATCCTATGAAGACCTCTTGACCACTGAAAAATAAAGCTGAAACTGAAGTGGTAGGATCATGTCTCAAGATCATCTGGACTGGGAAAGACAGTCTTGCAAAGCACAATGCGAGGACGCAGAAGTTGAGGTAGACAGAAAAAGAGGTGGGAAGACAACATTAAGGAGTGGATAGGCATGGGATTTAGAGACTCCCAAAGGGCAGTGGAGAACAGGGAAAGATGGAGAGAATTGGTTATAAAGTCAACTGTGGTACCCCAACACCCTCTTAAGTTAAGGGATTGATGATGATGATGATGATGAGTATAAAATTCATAAAAAAAAAAAATTGTTTTGTGTTTCATTTGAAGTTTTAATCAATTTGCTGGGTCTGATTTCATCAAGTCCCATTTAGTTATGTGACCAAAGTAGTTGAGATATTTTTATATATTGTAAAGTTATGGAAAGGTTTGATTTGATATCAACACTATCTTCATAAGAAAGGTTTTGTTTGGTATGGCAAGAAAAATATAATTATTGTGTAAACTTGGTATCTGTAAATCCTCCAAAAATGGGGCTGATTAATCAATTTTTAAAGCCACTTGCTATGATGTAAATAAGCAGACATAATAAGATAAATCCACTCTCTATAAGAAAGGAATTGTCATAAGATATTATATGTACATTTTTTTTTCTTGGGGGAAAATTTGTATCATTGATGATACATTATAATTTAGCTAAAAATCTGGTAAGTTTCCAGAAAAACATACATTTTGGATATCTTATAAATATACAAAAACTTGCACGTTACTTTAAATGAGCAACACTGAGGCCACTAAAATCAAACTTTGTTAAGATTTTCACCCTTTAGCCATATATAAGTTCCAAGGACATGAGATAAAATCAGACATATATCATATAATGGCCCTGAGTTATGACCTTTGGATACTGAGATCCTCATCCAATAATAATTAATAGGTTTAAAGGACAAGAAAGAAAATTAGCCAAGTATACAGTAACAGACTCTGAGCGATGTCCCTGCAGTAGGGGACTTGCTTAAGGGTCGCAACTAGGAATCTGTTGAAATTATTATCAATATCACATATACGTTTTGTAGCCATGATGGGATAAATGAACAAGTGCATCCAACATAGACCCATTGTTAATTCCTCTGGAGTAGAGGACTTGCTCATGTCTCATATCTTTATAACTATCGAGATTTTCATATAACTATACATATGCTAATTGGAAATGAAGATATGAATATATTTTTATTAGTGCAACATCTGGACTAGGCTTCTGGAGACAAATCCTGGAGATGTTCATGCCACTGACTTAATTCTAATTGATACATCAGGCCAGACACCTATAGGCAAAGCTTGCAATTACATGCCACTGACCTAATTCTAATTGGTACATCAGGCCAGACTCCTATAGGCAAAGCTTGCAATGACATGCCAATGATCTAATTCTAATTGGTACATCAGGCCAGACTTCTATAGGCAAAGCTTGCAATGACATGCCACTGACCTAATTCTAATTGATACATCAGGCCAGACACCTATAGGCAAAGCTTGCAATGACATGCCACTGACCTAATTCTAATTGATACATTTTATGAACGTCGATTGAATTGAGCAAAAATGATATTTTCACTGACTTTACTGATTCTGTTTCACCAGTCCTTTTGTCAGGTCGGCATTCAGGAAGACATTGCGAGTAAGTGCCCGACAAACAAAAGTGAAGCCGCTATTCATGAATACTGCTAGACAACGAATACAAAAATGGGAATTTTGGAAATGAATGTTGGCAATATTTCCTATAGGCAAAGCTTGCAATGACATGCCACTGACCTAATTCTAATTGATAAATCAGGCCAGACTCCTATAGGCAAAGCTTGCAATGAAATGCCAATGACCTAATTCTAATTGGTACATCAGGACTCCTATAGGCAAAGCTTGCAATGACATGCCACTGACCTAATTCTAATTGATACATCAGGCCAGACTTTTAAAGGCAAAGCTTGCAATGACATGCCACTGACCTAATTCTAATTGATACATCAGGCCAGACTTTTAAAGGCAAAGCTTGCAATGACATGCCACTGACCTAATTCTAATTGGTACATCAGGCCAGACTCCTATAGGCAAAGCTTGCAATGACATGCCATTGACCTAATTCCTTGATTTTAACTTCATTTCATTTCAAGCATTAAAGATATTTGTTCTCTAATTGTTTAAAGCTTTATGCCTGTTCTATTTCCAGACACCCTTGTAGTGACGGGCAACACAGCATCATTGACAGCTAATGAAGTTTGGGGTGCTTTAAGAGGTCTGGAGACTTTCAGTCAGCTGATTTTACCCCAAGGATCAGGAATGGTATCTGGATTCTTCCACATTAAGCCCATACATGACGCTTAACACATCTCCCACCTTTACAGAATTCTGGCCATTTTTTTTTGTCTTTAGGGAACATTTTAAGTAGCATATGTCCATTTTAGTCCATTTCTCATAATGATATCAAGGTAGATCTTCAAGGTTTATAGTATCACATGGCCAGTATATAATCAGGAATTTAAACCTTAGTGCTCCAGCTAGATCTGTATTGCAGACCATGTATTTGAACAAGTTTTTTTAACACCCTGCACACCAAATCACTGAGATTGTCAACACTGGGAGTGAAAAACACAAAAAGGAGCATGTAGTATCTTGTAATGTAATAGAGGCAATCATGGATAATATGAATGCATGTAGTGAAGAAACTAACTTTTGTACCAGTTGTAGTTTGCATCCAAAACATTCTCAGTACATCTATATATACTGTATAATCATACCCTAGCTTAACTCCAATGTTAAAGTTGTTTACTCAGCTAAATGTAAGGTAAGTTTGATAAAAAAAAATGTTTTTGTTGTACAACACTAGCTACCCCTCTCCCACATTTCTTATACAACATGACACACCTAGTTTTCTACATCATTACTTACACAGTATGACATGTGGCCCCCTCCAGCATCACTTACACAACATAACACACCTGGTCCCCCACAACATTGCTTACATTTCATGACACACCTGACTCCATCAATCATTGCTTATACTACACAACACACTTCCACATTTCTTGCAAATTATGACATGCCTGGTCCTCCACAACATTGGTTACACTTTATGACACGCCTGATTCTATCAATCATTGCTTATGCTACAACACACAAGAAAGGTAAATTGACAAAATAGGTATGCCTGAATGACATTTAAGTAAATTTTGAAAGCCAGTAGCATTTATTCTATGTAAGCAGTGTCATGACTCATGGAAATAGTTGGTATTTTGCTAAGTCATGTTGATTACCAGTAAGACTGTTTTGTCACATTGTTGATTATCAGTAAGACTGTTAAATCACATTGTTGATTACCAGTAAGACTGTAAGGTCACAATGTTGATTACCAGTAAAACTGTTAAGTCACATTGTTGATTACCAGTAAGACTGTTAAGTCACATTGTTGATTACCAGTAAGACTGTTAAGTCACAATGTTGATTACCAGTAAAACTGTTAAGTCACATTGTTGATTACCAGTAAGACTGTTAAGTCACAATGTTGATTACCAGTAAAACTGTTAAGTCACATTGTTGATTACCAGTAAGACTGTTAAGTCACATTGTTGATTACCAGTGAGACTGTTAGGTCACATTGTTGATTACCAGTGAGACTGTTAAGTCACATTGTTGATTACCAGTAAAACTGTTAAGTCACATTGTTGATTACCAGTAAGACTGTTAAGTCACATTGTTAATTACCAGTAAGACTGTTAAATCACATTGTTGATTACCAGTAAGACTGTTAAATCACATTGTTGATTACCAGTAAGACTGTTAAGTCACATTGTTGATTACCAGTAAGACTGTTAAATCACATTGTTGATTACCAGTAAGACTGTTAAGTCACATTGTTGTTTACCAGTAAGACTGTTAAGTCACATTGTTGATTACCAGTAAGACTGTTAAATCACATTGTTGATTACCAGTAAGACTGTTAAGTCACATTGTTGATTACCAGTAAGACTGTTAGTCACTTTGTTGATTACCAGTAAGACTGTTAAGTTACATTGTTGATTACCAGTAAGACTGTTAGGTCACATTGTTGATTACCAGTGAGACTGTTAAGTCACATTGTTGATTACCAGTAAGACCATTAAGTCACATTGTTGATTACCAACCAGTAAGACTGTTATGTCACATTGTTGATTACCAGTAAGACTGTTAGGTGTCATATTGTTGATTATCAGTTAGACTGTAATGTTTACCATAATTTCTAATCATGTACACAGAATACAATTATCCAAATGATACCATTTAATTGAAATGATTAGAAACTCAATCATTTCCCCTATCTTCCCATTAGGCTTTCTGACTGTTATTATAATGTGCCTACCCTACCTTACCCCCTTTGTGATTGTTTGATTTGCTGTCTGTATTTTACCACTTATCAAGACAGAATGTAGTATACACTATATGTCTTTATAGAATATATCTGACAATTTAGGTAATACATTCCCACAATTGTCTTGAGATTGTTTCTTGCATGTACTGATACATACATGTACATGATGAAATGGCTACATACTGTGTGCACATGTACATTGGATGCTTTTTCTAGGTCCTACAATGACTAAGATTTTTTTGGTCCTTTAAAACCTTAAGACAGTATTTCTTGTAACCAAAATGTTACTCATCCAAGGTCCTGTAATCAAAACTGTCTTTCAGTGGTAAATAGTGTAGTTGAAAAACAATTTTGACGATAATCAGTCAGTATACATGACGTTTAATGTTTGTTACAAATATTTATTATCAACTTTGGCTTTTTCATTGAGATGCCACATTTGAATGAAAATTAAAACATACCTCGTAATTCAAGAATAAAAAAACTAAAACAAAAATTCTCCTACAGACATTTTAAGCAGAGATGTGGAAATTATGATTTTATTTTGATAAGGAATTAACAACTGTTATATAGATGTTGAAAGTATTACATAGACTATTACATAATAAATATCAAAAGTAATTGATACATCGACTGTTTCATAAAAGATATAAAACATAATTGATTCATAGTGTTGCATAAAAAATGTCAAAAGCAATTGATATATACTGTTTCATAAAAGATGTCAAAAGTAATTGATACATAGACTGTTACATAAAATATGTGAAAAGCAATTGATGCATAGACTATACAGATTATAATAATGTTGTATTGACAGACTCCGCAAGCATAAATATTGGTACATTTTGCTATGTCCCAACCATTGCAGTTGTCATACAGTTTTGTGGGAAAAATTGTCTGCCCCAGAAGTTTGGGACATAAAAAGGATCCTTGCTTTCTTAATTCAGAAACTTAGGGTTGCAATGTTAGCAAATGAGTGTTGTACTTAAATATTTGGTAAATGGCATGGTTTCCAAATAATGCTTCAGTTAGTGCCATTACTGTTCATGAAACTCATTCACATTAGCTTCTTTTTGAAATCTGATTTTTGTCAGTGTGTAAAATGCACACCATTATTGGAAATAAAAAGTGGAATTTGACATGCATTTCGAAATATTTTACAGAAATTGTGTATAACTCCAAATAACGATGTACATCCTGATTTTGATAAAGATAAATGTTTTATATATATTCTTTTTGAGAAAGAAAACTTAAGCTCAATAGAAAATTCCAAAACTGCGTATGATAGTGCTTAGGTCGTTACAATATCATTAAATTCAAATACTCTACTTAGGTTTTTGCCTTGTCTTTAAAATTAGATATAAAATTAGATTAAAAAAACTTATGTTGTTTCCAAATTAGATACAAAATTAGATTAAAAAGCTTAGGGTTAGTACCATGTTCTCAAAATTAGATACACTACTTAGGTTGTTACCATGTCTTCAGAATTAGATAAAATACTTGGGTTGGTATCATGTCTTGAAAATTAAATACAATAATTAGGTTGGTACTATGTCATCAAAATTAGTTAGACATGTAGAGAAAACCAAGTTATAAATAAATCAGAAAGTTCGTTGGTTCCAGCTTTATTCTAAATGAAGCTATGGACTGTTGTAGTTTTTGAAATTTAACCTTGAGTTTCTTGTTTCAGACATTTTGAGAATATTTGTTCTGGATAGATTGATAAGCATCAATATTTTGTAAATTCTGCACTTATTGGAAACCATATATATGGTATCTTGACAAATTTGAAATGAACACATAATCATTTACAAAATACATGGTAATTACATGTAAATTCAATTAATTGTTGAATATATCAACTTGAACATGTGTATCAATTACAATCATTGAAATGTCAAATCGTTTAGTTTAAGCATATAGACTTTAAATAAAAGCAATAAATGCAAATCACAAATTTTATTCCCTGATTTTACTGTACCAACTCTTTTGATATTTTTATAGGGTCATATCCTTCAATAATTCCTCGGATATGGGAGGTTGCAGGTTTGAAACCCAGCTAAGTCATAATAAAGACTTATCAAATGGTACTAAGAGCTGCCTCTCTAGGCACTCAGCATTAAGAGGCTAATTTTTGGAATACCTTTATATTATGGCTTGTAGCAGAGCACAATTTATAGGCAGCTGCCTTAAGCAAGAGTGGAAAATGTTAAAGAGACTGTACATTTATAAGTTGTAAAAAAATTTGTTTAAAAATTCTGCTGAATTTGAATACTGATATTAATTCATAATTTTTTCTTCAGTATGTGATCAACAATACAGTCATTCATGATGCTCCTCGCTTCAAGCATAGAGGTGTTCTGTTGGATGGATCAAGGCATTTCCTATCAGTTCTCAAACTGAAAGAAAACCTGGTATTACTGACTTTTTCTTACAAACACAGTAGGTGAAATCTAATTATCTTTATTACAATTCAAGTAGCTACACTCAAATCAAGAAAGGACTGGGCAGGCTCTTACAGTTGGGGTGAAGACAGTATTCCCTCATTATAATGCACTCCATGAAAGCTAGTAGAGTTTACTACCTTGTAATGAAGTACATAATGCATTTTTTCCCTCATCATACCACTGTCCATGGGAACCATAGAGAATACCACCTTTTAGTGAGACTGCCATATACTGTTTGTACCGGCTTATAAGTCGAAACAAACTGCAAACAACAAAGGTCTATATCTGCTGTAGCATAATGCATCTGCAGATCAGGGACTTTGTTTGTTCTACTGATTTTCTGATTATTTCTAACACTGCACAGATCCAGAACTGCAGAGTATTATTCGGCCTGAAAAATGGACTTGAGATTTATTACTAGGCATGTATTCATTGGCAAACTTTTGTTGTAGTGGCATTAGACATGGCCAGTTGGCATTAAATTTAGTATTGACATGAAAAATGGGGTAGTTAGTACTATACATAGTCAGTGGCAGTAGACATGCCCAGTTACTATTAGATGCAGTATTTACATGAAAAACAGTCATATGGGATTTAGTACTTATCAATATTCACCAGTAAACATTTAGTGTAATAGCGAGGCATGGGCAGTTATTGTTAGATTTAGTATAGATATGAAATACAGACTCAGTATTCAGCACTATGTTTAAAATACACAATTGAGTCTAATTTTAGTTTAATCAGTAGATTATTTACAAATGTGCTGTTGTAAATGCACTATGATAAACTGCATGCTTGAATTTGAAAGCATGTTGTTGAAAAATAACTGGACTTTTATTTAATTCTTTGTTATTATATTTGTCTTGTATCAGTTACAATATAATGTAAAAACTGAGTCAAAACACTTAATGAAATATGCTTTCTGTTTTAAAATTATATTTAAGAGAATATTATATGGGTTAATGCTTACCGGAGCTATGATTATTAGAAATCTCAAACTTTTAATTTTTTTTTTCTCCGCAGGATAGGAATAAAATTAACACTTGCACTAAAACTGGATAATTTATGCATGAAAACTTTTCATCATTTGTTTCTTTTTAGGAAGCCATGGCCCAGAACAAGTTCAATGTTTTCCACTGGCATATTGTTGACGACCAAGCCTTCCCATATGACAGCATCAAATTTCCAAACATGAGTAAACTGGTTGAGTATTTTTGTTTTCAGTAACCAATTAGTGTCTAGAGGGAGAATAGTCTCAGAGTAATTGAGATAATCTCAAACTAATTGAGATAACATTAAACTGATTGAGATAATCTCCGACTGATTAATGCCAATAGCACTCCAAATATTTTCAAAAATTAATTTTGTAAAAAAAATATTCAAATTTGGACTACTCCAGTGGCTTAGTGGTTAGAGCATCTACCTCGGATGTGGGAGGCTGCAGGTTTAAACCCTGGTTGAATCTCACCAAAGACTTATAAAAGTGGTAGTAGAAGTTGGCCTGGTGTCAGGATAATGTGACTGGGTGGGACATTATGCCACATGTCTACAGCAAATGATGCCCCAGTTCTAGACATCAGTATAAACTTTCATACTGCAGACATCATAGCGATGTGACTGAAAAAATGTTAATGCTGTGTTTAATATCCAAAAAATACAAACTCATAGACACAATTAATTAACAAGATTTTAGTCTTATTTTGAGATGATTCCTTGCATAAAATATCAATCACAGTGACTGTTGTATTGGTTAATAAATCTGCATTACTGTTAAAAAAAAGTAAAACGGCCTTGTTCCAGAATGTTGTCAAAAGCTCATACAAGAACTTATAATTAAAAATGAAATAGAAAACTTTATAGAATTTGAACAAATATGAGAGTATATTTATCATTAAGGTAACTTAAATTTGCTTGGGTAAGAAAATGCTTCATTGACTTTATGTGACAGAAATTCTGGTATGAAGGTCTTACATGTTTGCTCAATTATGTCAGTTTAAAATTAGATGTGTGTTAGCTACCATTGCTAAAAGAGAAAGACCTTAAATTAACATATTCACCCAAACAGCTTGCTATATTTTTGTGTAAATTACATGTATATCAAACCAATATAAAATATATGTACACATACAAACCCAGAGAAAATGGGTAATAGTAATAATAGTAATTTAAATTTAGGAGCTTACACAGCTAAAACCTATTCTATCTTATGTATCTCATACCCACTTAGGCCTCTTGTTTCATTTTCTATGCCTCAGCAACATTAATTTGATTGCATAGGATTATTTTATGCTGCTCTTACTAGAACAAATTATTTTGCTATCTTTTATCTCCATTTCCTATTAAGACCATGGGGTGAATGTTATGTAGATTTTGTCTGAAAGGTCTTTTTCCATGACATTTTGTCTTTTTTTGTTTTGCAGGGAGCCTATGATTCGAACCATATTTATTCTCAGGCCGACATAAAGGATGTCATTGAGTTTGCCAGATTAAGGGGAATCCGAGTAGTGCCAGAGTTTGATAGTCCAGGTATACAATTGTATTGATTTGTCTATTTATTTTTCACTTGTGCAGCATTTTATTGGTCTCTCAGACTGTTTTTATTATCATTTAAATTATCTTTACTCCCATTTTAGACAAGACCATAGACAGCACAAGAGAAACTTTAAAGTCATAATTAATGTTTTTAGTTAAATCCCCAACTACCATATTTTTGAGGTTTTTGTATCTTAGGAGAACATTTCAGTACATAAATCACATAAATTATTGTCATTGACTGTCTTGGTTCCTTATGAAGTTTTTATTTCATCAAATATTGGAAAACTTAACAAAGATCATTGTTTTAAAATAAAAAAATCTCCATTTCTTCACCTGCTATTTTTTGAAATATTTCAGCATGGTTTCATTGTATGCAGATATTTTGATAGGGCATGATAATGAATTGTTTTATCAGTGTTTTTGTGAACTCGAACTCCTTGACTTTCATGCCCTACATACATAGAACAATAAACAGTTATTATCCTTCCTTATGCATTCCTCTAAATTTTGTTTATCCGAAGGTCACACTCAGTCATGGGGCAGCTCCATCTCGAATCTACTGACTAAATGCTACAAGAATGGATCTTTGGATGGTTCATATGGACCAGTCAACCCAGCAGAAGAATCTAGTTATAACTTTCTGAAAAGTTTCTTTGGGGAAGTAGCAGATGTCTTTCCTGACCATTACATCCACCTGGGTGGGGATGAGGTTGACTTCAGCTGCTGGTAAGGTCCAAATTTGAAGAATATTTTCATTACGCAATATTTTCAGTTCTATCGAGTCACATTATAGCTGTTACACTAGATGTTTAGATTCTTCCAAAATGTTTATTAATGGTTTATAAGACCAGTCATTATTCCAGTTTCTGTTTGCGCTTGAAGTGTAGAAGACTTTATGACCTCTTAGTGGTTTTGGCAACAGTTGATCCATTGTACCTTGCTTAATGGCAGTGATGAAATATTTAGGGTCATAGTGGCACTGACCACAGCTGGATACAAATTCATAATTATATGTCCCAGAATCCAGAGTACCAACCAGTATACTACACTCTGAAATGGTTTCTTTTATAAAATTTGTTACCCAATCATAATATCTTAGGAGAACTATAACTACCACATAAATCCAGCTTTCCCAGGCTAAAACTTTTTAGCTAAAAGTTATCAGTCCACCTAGGTGGCAGTTAGAGTGCATTGGTGCCAAATCTTGTGAAATTTTCAGTTTTTCGGAAGCAGAATGCACACTCTTTATATGCATGTAACTATAGGGAGGCTGGGTGGGTACATGTGTTTTACGATTGGGCAAGTATTATTGTAGAAACTTATTTTACTAGAAAAAATTGGTTTCTTCTTCAAAATATGTGAGCCAATCATACATAATACCTTAGAAGAATGGGTAAGAGGTGGAGGGAGATACATCTGCTTACTCTGGAGAGACCAGCTTCTAGAAACCCATCTCGAAATAGAGGCCCATCTGGAAATAGAGACCCATCTGGAAATAGAGACCCATCTGGAAATAGAGACCCATCTCGAAATAGAGACCCATCTGGAAATAGGCTCTATATGTCAGGGAGTGACATGGAAAGGGAAAACTTTTCCCTCCCACAAATCCACTGGAAGTTGTGAAGCCGTATCTTTGTGAACCTGTTGAATGACCTAGAAAGGTAACCTTTTGCAGATAAAGGTTTCTTACAATCGAACTGAGGATGAAAGGTCTCTGATAGTACTCGGATCTCCATCTCTTGGCATGGATATTTAGAGTTATAAAACAGTATATCTCATATGTAATGTTTATGGCAAATATCCAAACTTTTTGAGGCAATATGCAAAGCAAATTCATTTGTGCGTGTGTTTAGTGTTATATACAGAACAAATATCCCACATTATTCAGGGTAAAAGTGTGTTCCCTCTTTTGAAGCAGAATGAGGCATAATCTCCATCAATGTAATGGCTTGGTCTTTCTGAATAAAATTTGCACTTGGTCCTATAGATGACATTGATATGTCCAGAATAGCTAGTAATTAATGCCAGTATCTGAATACCCATGTACACAGTCTGTTCATTGGAAAGAGAGTAGAAGGATTCCAGAGTAATACTGATCCATTATGCTAGAACTGCTTGTAGATGGATCCCCAATAGGAAATAAATGCCATGATTTTGGCTGCTAATCACCTAAGCAGTGGCAGGAGGTGAACTAAGCCTTTGAGGGCAGTTCAAATGGTGTCTTGTTCAACTTGGTAAATACCCATGATAAATTCCACTTGGGCAAGAATACATTATCATGGGCCAGGTGAAATCCATTTTGCTGGCCAAGCTTCCGATATGTTTACCTTATCTGCAACTTGGTGGATTGAGCATATATTTTAGAGCTTTGTCCAAGTGACATTTATTGGATTTCATGAGTTGCCTCCCTTAGTATATAATGCCAGCTAATCAATAGCATATAACAGTGGTGCATTGTATATTGTCCAAAAATAGTGGAAGCATTTGACTTTAAAAGGTTACTTTGTAATTTTGGCATTTAAAGTTTGACTAAGTACCAGAGAGCAGTCAATACAGGTGTCTATGAGTGAAAGGTATTTGTACAAATGGTTAGTGGAATATTAATTATTGACGAGTCCATTCAAGTTGAGTGCTCCCCTTGTCTTGATCACATAGGAACAGTGTTCAAATTTGAACAACTTAATTTGATTGGATATAATGGCTTGCTGCGACATCCAATGAAATTCACAGACCTGAAGTGTAGAAATAACTGCACAATCTGCCAAGGTGTAGATAGGGTTAACATGTAAGAATCTTGGCTAGCAGAGATGAGTGAAATCCAAAATGAATAGAAGATAGGTCTTTAGTTTGTCTGATATCCTCTCTTCCATGAAAGCACAGTGTGCCAATGATTGTGGTACAGTAGGTTTAGTTGTAATGGATTCTAACCATTTCGCATCAAAGAGTCCTAGGCAGTTTGCTATTTAGGTATAGATGGCTGCTTTGATATTAAGTGCTCTTGCACTGAAATTATATTCTATTGCCTTTATGTCTTTAAGGTGGATGGCCATCTCACTTGAAGGATTCTCCACAACTTGTTGTGAGAACTGTTATTATTATTATTATTATTATTATTATTATTATTATTATTATTATTATTATTATTATTATTATTATTATTATTATTTTTATTATTATTACCCATTTTGATAACAGCACTGCTCCTGGTTTCTAGTGTTCACATATTTAATATTGGATTGGTATACATGTAATTTACACCAAAATATACAAAGTTGTTTAGGGGAACATGTTGTTTTAAGGTAATTTAGTAATTATTGCTAACATTCATCTGATGGTAAATTTATAGGATTTTACTCCAATCTGGTATCAAAGGGAGATTACTCTAATTGCAGTCTTGGTGGGCAGTTATCTTGAAATATTTGGTTCAGAAGTTTTAATCTGAGAGGGCTGTGAGGTATTATGATTGGATAAGTAATATTGAAGAAATATATTCAACTAGAAAAAAATTGCCATATCTGATATTAAACACAAGTATTTATTTTTTAATTAAAATTTTTAGATATCATCCAGCATGGCTGAATTTAATTTTTCACATTTCCTTCAGCATGGCTGGCAATGACATCTGAAAAGGGATGATTTGATTGTTTTTGCTTCCATCATATGGTACCTTATTTGAGACTTTTGAGGTTTTTGATTTATTGAGTCAATTGCTTTATTATAATCCAATCCTTTTCCAAATGTAAGGAACATTTATAACAATGTTGATCATGATTATTAGTTATTTTTGCGAAGGCTTTAATAGAATTTTATGCATATGATCATCTTACCATCTTTTTTGCAGGTGCATCCCTCTTTCATTGGTTATACTTGCACAAAACATGTGATTGAGAAAATTTGGAAAATTTGTTTTGCCTCCACACTTTTTGGGTCAAAAAGAAGGATCACAAATCCCAAATAGTTAAGTTTAGGGAGAAGTGGGTTGATATATAAACTAGGCTTTTTTTTTCCAAGACCATCAGTTTTGTTTCTTGAAAGAGAAAACATCTTGATTGACATTGATAAAGTTAGCCCCTGTATCCTAAATATAGAATGACATGCCATTGAAATAGTTCTACCTTTTTTAAATTAGACATGGATCAATAAATACAGGAAAAGTATGAAACTTAGATACTTAAAATTCATTATTAGATGGTTCGTCTTGTACAACAGTGCAGGTTATATCTTCAAGGTCAGGGTTACAACTTAATATGCTCAATGGTCTATTGAACTTGTAATTCCAGTCCTTAACTTCAGAGCTGTTATAGGTTAAGGGATGAAACAGAACTATTTGAGATTAATAGATGATACTTTATCTAATATATCATCATCAGTATATCATCTTTCCATATTTTGAGTCCCATCCTCAAGTTCATGTCAGTATTTTGTTTTCCATCACACTTTTTTTTTTTTTTTCTAAAACTTTAGAGTCCATTCATCTTTAGGGATGAAGCTTGGTATGCTGATACCTTATCATTTGAGTGTGTTTTCACTAACAAAATTGGATGTTGTTGTTACATGGTTTGACGCCATTTTTCAGCACAAGATGTGCTATACATTGGGCCAGTATAAATGGTGGAGGAAGAACCCGGGAAAACCCCAGAAAGAACCACCGACTGATGAGAAGTTATTGGCAAGCTTTCTCACATATCCAAATTGGCTGAGCATGAGACTCAAACTCACGCAGACCGAGTTGAGTTGGCAGTGATCCATATGAAGAGTGCTTTAGGACACACTGTTCTAATTGTATTGAAAAATGGGAACCAGCCTAGAGATGGGAAAACTTTAAATAGAGTATATACGGGTTTGGGTAACCAGGATTGGTTAATAATATAAGTTATGTTTTAGGAAACAGAATCTTTTGAGACCTTATCTTAGTTGAAAGTGAATAAAAATAGAGACACTGTTTTATTGATGGAATTTCACTTCTTTAACAGTCTTGAGTTTGGAACACTCATTACTAAAATTAGCACCTGACTCTTTGGTGCAGAATTGAAAGCATATGTTTCAAACACATGCAGCTCCAGAAAATGCCACAGCTCATATCCTTTACTCTGTACAGAAGCTGACTTCCGGGTTTCATCTATTCTGATAAATATAAGTTTGTTTATGAGCACTCCAAAAATTAAGTTATTGAATTTTTAATATCATGGTATTTGCATAGGATTAATATGGGAACTGAATTAGTACAGTGATTCCTTTAAATTACATGTCCACTAAAAACCCCAACAAATTGTGGTCCTGTGATTGAGGTCAAGGTTCTGGGTCAATTTGTTAAGTTCTACATCAAATTTTCCTTTCCTTTTTAAAACTTAAGGGCTGTCTGAGATTTAAAGATAAAACTTGGAATGATCATTAGCAGTTCTTTCGCATACCACATTGGTGGTTCAGTCTTCATGGTCCGGGTCTTGAGTCATATTTGAAGGTTTTCCTTCTTACTTTCCTTTCCATTCTACACCTTTAGAGTCATTCAGGATTAAGGGATATTGTGGGTTCTATCATCAACATCATGGGTGTTTTAGGCTTCAATTAGTTTTTTTATATGATAATTAAATTTGATGTACTTCTTTATTGTCACTAGAAAATGTGTTCCACATTTGTAGTCCTATCTTCCAGATGAAGGCTGCGGACATATATTTTGATTGGTTTTTCATCTGTTTTATATCTTACAAGTTGTTTCAGGTTTGAGAGGAATCGTGATACACTTACTTTTAACTCTTTGATGTCATATCATGTCTTACAGTCACAATTTTAACTTCTTGGTCCATGTCTGCCAAGTAACTCTCAGTTTTCATTATTATATACTTTGCTTGTTTATAAATTGGTGATACCATGTTATTTGCACTTGATCAAAATCCATATCTACTGTGTAGGAATACCTTCCAGCAAACTGACATCATTATATATTCACTGGGTTTACTTGTATGAGGTATAAATGGGAGAAATTTGCTTCTACAACAGTCAATTTAAAACTTTTTTTCTTTCAGGATGACAGAATATTTATAAATAAAAAAACAGAATTTGTCCTGCATTACAATTAATGGTCTTTTGTAGTATGGAGGTATTTGACCTTTGACTTTAAAAGTCAATCAAACCAAATAAAAGAAATATTAATTCTACTACTGAGAAAAAATATTTAGTGTCATCTTTGTTGCCTCCATTGACATAGTTTGACAGCTTCTTTTGTAATACATCAACAAGATAGAATAATTTAAATTAAAAATGTTTATTAAATGTAGTTGATTAAGCATTCTTTCTCAAAATGTCTTTTAATTGATTTTGTCTATTCTTTATTAAAGACAAAGAGAGAAGACAAAACTTTTAACATATATAATAACAATCACATGTATTTTAAGGGAAAATGAGATTGCTTCTGACCATCAAAAATAATTATGATTATCAATAGCTTGCAAGTTAAGTTAGTCCCTGTAATGTCATTGTATATTATGTTTCCAGGATTCTCAAAACAAATTATTAGTATTCTCAACACTTTGATTTTTTGATATGCAATTAATTGTTTCTTTCTTCTTACAGGGAGAGCAATCCAGAAATCATGAAATTTATGCAGTCGATGGGCTTTGGGAAGGACTATGCCAAATTGGAGGAATTTTACATGCAGAAGTAAGTAAATATTCTGTCATTTTTTACCATATGTACATTACCTTTATTAAAAATATGTTCTGTTTACACAAGAGGTAAATGTCTTGAATGTATCCAAAAACAGAGATTGGCAAACCATCAAAAGAAGGTGTTGAGAAAAACGCCTTGCAGGGGGTCAAATCAAAATCTTGTCCAGAAGACAAGAATAATTTTAGTTGGATTTAATTTGGGTTTCGTCTGATAAAGACATTTACATAACTGGAGGGCATAGAAATAACCACATGGGAAAGGATTACAAATATTTGTGTTTGAAGAGTTATCCTGATCAATTTACCATGACATAACTAAAGCATGGTACAGTGCACACTTTTTATAGCACACTTTATGGGACATATTATCCAATTTATAAGCAAGGAAACCATGTCATGGTGGATATACCAGAAAGACTGTGTTGTAATAGTGCATATGACAAATAACAAGTAGGGTATTTAATGTTGTGAAATCACATTTTAAAGTGTTCCCATTAGCTAAGAATTAAATTAAGTAAAGCAGATTGTATATCAATTAAGAAACAAAGTTTAATCAGCAAAATGGAATTTCTGTCCATACACATACCCAAATTATAAGAGTGTCAGTGAAATGATATTCCTGTCCATACCCACATTATAAGAGTGTCAGTGAAATGATATTCCTGTCCATACTCACAATTTAAGAGTCTCAGTGAAATGATATTCCTGTCCATACACACATTATAGGAGTGTCAGTGAAATGATATTCCTGTCCATAATCACATTCTAAGAGTGTCCGTGAAATGATAATCCTGTCCATACTCACATTATAAGAATATCAGTAATATAATAACAAGCTGTAACAAGCTGCAGATGAATAGTAATTAAACTGAAACAATTCTGATTTTAACACAAAGACTTTCTCATTCACATCCTTTAACTCAAACAATAAATATTAGCAACACCAACATTAGATTCACACAGTCAGTATGAAATCTAGGTGTTACTCTCAACAGTACTTTCTCATTGCACCAACATGTCATGAACATGTGCAAGGCTGCATATCTTGAGCTGAGATGCATCAGCTCCATTCACAAATATCTTTCAGTTGATGGCACTAAAACATGTGTGTTCCTTAGTACTTTCAGGACAGGATTATTGTAACTCAATTCTGTCTGGTTCATCTCAATATCTACTTTAGAAACTTCAAAAAGTTCAAAATACAGCTGCTTGGATCATCCTTAGAGTACCACAATCAAAGCACACCTCCCCCAGCTCTGTACCCTACACTGGCTATCCATTTGATCCAGAATCAGACACAAAATTTGTTCTCTGTGCTAGGTTTCACCGATGGGCTTCAGTCCAACATACCTATCCAACTTCACTAATGTGTAAACACCAGCAAGATACTTAGATCCTCTTCTAATAATCATATTCTTATTATTCCCACTTTGAAGATGAAATTATATGGACAGTGTTCTTTTGCATACCAGGACCCAGCAACATGGATAGAATTGCCTACTGAACTTACACACAAAGACACAGTGATTTCATTCAAGAGCCCTCATGAAACCCATCTATTTCAACCTATTTTGACTGCAAGAACTCACTTAAAGATCTAATAATGTTTCCTTGCCTTAAATATTTTCAGCATTGGTTTCTGTTTTCTAATTTCATGGTGTTTGTTTTTAGTACTCATATATTTGTTTAATGTTATAAAGTGCTTAGAGCTTCTAAAGACTTGGTGCAATACAAAGTTCTCATTGTTATTATTATTATTAATGAGGGGCTTTATAATAAGAGAACACTATTTAGGACTCAGGATATTGGCACTCGTCTGTCCTTACTCCCTATTTGGCAGGAAATCATTTTTAAGATCACCTGCTGAGATTCTAGTAGCCATATGGGTGCATCTTGCAATAATCTTGCACGAAAATTGGTTACCTATGATATTCTTTCCAGAAATCATTTAATGATACTAAAATAACTAAGGACTTGATGATGTCTGTTTTTTATGTTCTAACTAAATATTAACTTGAGAAAACTTGTCCATATGAAACTGCAGGATAGTTGGTGATATTCTTATATTATTTGCATAGTATCAATTATCAAACCTACATTGACTTTTATTTCTTGCATAATATAAATTATCATGCCGACATTGACTTTTATTACTTGCATAGTATCAATTATCATGCCTACATTTACTTTTATTACTTGCATAGTATCAATTATAATGCCTTCATTGACTTTTATTACTTGCATAGTATCAATTATCATGCCTACATTGACTTTTATTACTTGCATAGTATCAATGATAATGCCTATATTGACTTTTATTACTTGCATAGTATCAATTATCATGCCTACATTGACTTTTATTACTTGCATAGTATCAATTATCATGCCTACATTGACTTTTATTACTTGCATAGTATCAATTATAATGCCTATATTGACTTTTATTACTTGCATAGTATCAATTATCATGCCTACATTGACATCTATTATGCTGGATTTTACAGACAAAAACTTTTTTGTTTTGTTACAGATTGCTGAACATTATTAGCGGTTATAGGAAGGGTTATCTTATTTGGCAAGAAGTCATTGATAACGGAGCTAAGGTATTGATGTTTGTACAAATTCCAATGCATGTAACTCTTACACTAAAAAGAAAATTGGAAAGGGGACAAATGAAAATTTTGAATAATATTGCTGCAAGCTTTGGATCCAATACTAGTAATGTAGACAACTTGTTTTGAACTTTATTGTAGGAAAAGAGCTAGCATGCAAACACCACAGAGAAACCATCCTCTAACAAAGTTGTCATCCATAAAGTGCCATTCATCTGTTAAAAAGGATGCTTGTCAGTTAATTAAGAAACAAATTGCATAATCATTTGTTTACACAAAATTTGGGAAGAGCAGTGGGTACTAAACTTCTGGCTTTAATGATGCAGATATTAATTAAGAAATACTTTGAACAATTATTATGTTTCGTTTTTTTTTTGTTAGTAAAGAATGATAAATCTGTATTGTCAAGTGAATAATATATATATAGTTGCAGAATGTGTATTCGTCAAAGACATTGTGTCCTATTAGTAATTCGATCAAAATTGTGTACAAAGAACAATAATTTTTAAAATTTCTCTGCTAGATACCATTATAATCTAAAATACTTAATTTTTTGCTAACACAGTCACTGACTTATAAATTGGAAATGCCAAATAAGACTGATTTTTGACTGGCAATAAAATGCCAAAATTAGACATGAGGGGTTTCTAAAAACGTTTATTTACCTAAACTAAAATTAGTAACTGGTATTCACTTTGCAATGTACATAAACAATGTGACAGGTGTGATACTGTCTCAGCCAAGATGGAAATAAACTATTCTTTTTTATGGGTAAAGTTTAGAGTAAATAAATAAAAAGTCGTCATTCTCCAGAAGACAGAAGAAAGAATAAAAAATTAATGCCTATCTTGATTGTCTTTCCAAACTATACGCAGTATTGATGCTTATATATATATATATATATATATATATATATATATATATATATATATATATATATATATATATATATATATATATATATATATATATATATAGTTTTAATTGAATTACTTGCATTAAAGTTTTAAAATTCTTTTTTTATTTTAGTTTTGTTTCATTATATTTTATTGTAATGATTATTTTCATGGGATTTGGTATTTTTTTCCAGTAAATTCTGTTTGTATAAAATGCAAAAGGCATTACATTAGCACTATTTTTAGTTAATTTTGGTTCATAGAGTTTGTAAACATCGAGTGATAATGATTTTCTGTTTCCAAAGTCATGTCAGACTGCATGTTAATTGGATTGTAAACAGCCTTTAAATTTTCATATAAATTCAGTGTGAGAAATTGGTTCTTAACTTTGGACTTTTTTTTGCTGTATGACATTTTTTTTTTTTATTGTGATGTTCAAGTTGGAAATCACATAGTTTGTCACATGAAATACCATGTGATCTAAAATCAGGCTTAAAACAGCCATTTGCTTTTAAATTTATTTAGTCATAAAAATATCCTCTAGAGTTCAGAGGTATTTTCTGTTGTTGCCAATTTTGAGCTATTTGTTATTTAAGAATAATTTATATTCTTTGGAAAATAAATGCTTCTTTATCAAAGTCATTGACAAAGACATTCAGTGAAAATTATTTGGAATTCTAAAGCCAGAATATTATTCTTGATTTACAAAATTCAACAAGGAACGTTGCCATTAGTACAATGACTTCATCTGACATCATCACCTTCCATATTGGATCTTCATTGAGATTCGAACATGGATTCAATTAGAACTTTTTAGTGTTAGGGCTTAAATTTTTCAATGTATGATTAATTTTTGGATTATTTTCACAAACTGTAAGTCCTATTTTCTATTTTTCATTATTTTTTAGAGAAATAAATTATTGTGTTAAAATTTACAAAGCTTGTTAACTTCACCATTTCTTTTGTTACATTTGTACCAGCTTACATGTAACTATATATATATATATATATATATATATATATATATATATATATATAACTCTTCTATGATAATAGTATAATTACCTCTCCTTATGGCTGCTCTGTAGCTACCAGTATACCTGGTGTTCTTCATCTAAAGTTTTCAGAGATTTTTTTAGTTTTCCTTTGCAGCACTGAGGGGATATGTTCCCTGCATGATAGAGCTGTATCAATAAGTAAGGTGCCTTAGGTTTGAGAGCTAATCATGTTAGCACCACCCACCACCCATCTTCCCCTCTCCAGACCATTCAGTACATCAACCAAACCGGCTTTTCATTGCCACTTCATCTATCCCAGCTTTGACAGCTGCTTGTGAATGCATTCTGACAACAGGTACTTAATTTATGGTGTATCCTGTGGGATACTGCTGAAAATACCCATGGATGATATTTATTCTCATCTGCCCAATACTGTTAGTGCCAATTT
Source organism: Potamilus streckersoni (assembly GCA_016746295.1). Taxonomy (NCBI): domain Eukaryota; kingdom Metazoa; phylum Mollusca; class Bivalvia; order Unionida; family Unionidae; genus Potamilus; species Potamilus streckersoni. The sequence continues at coordinate 198,548 of JAEAOA010001967.1, forward strand.
GGTTGGGTTCTAGGATGGAACACCCACCCCTGGCTGAAGTAAATGTAGGGATACTGCCATACATTTATGAATCTGGAAAAGATTGAGTTTAGGTTTAAAGCTGCAATTAAAGAGATCATTTGGACAGTGTCAAGGCTCAAGTAGAGATGCATATGAGGATTACGTGTATTGAACCTTTGTCTGCTTTCACAGAGTCGTAAGACAAAGGTGGTTGCCAATTGTCTTTTTGACTTGCAACCCTCACAACTCCAACACTTTTTCAGGTAGCCAGCTGCCATTGTCTTTTTCCATCCACTAGTACAAAATTTAATCAGACACCTACCATTTAAATGTGCTGTGTTAGGACAAAGATATTGGGTACAGATTTGGTCAGTATTTTTTCCTTGTTAAGGAACTATCATATGTTTCTTGTTAATCTTTATATAAGACTTCATAGTAATTATGTATTGGTATCCGTTACTCCTCAAATGTACTGCCTCTTTTTTGGAGAGTGTCTTTATCCTTCACAAGAGGATTCAATCCATAACATCCACTAAATACTATAACATAGTTTGGATCTCGCCCACCAGGTGGCAGCAGATACCGTATTGGAAATGTAGAGGTTGGATGCATTTTTTACTCCTGTTACTTATTTCTACTAATGTTATTATTATCGGATAATAAATTTGATGGAAATATGTGTCTTTTTTCATGTTGTTTGGGAAGAATACACCTCTATTTACATTATGACTAAACTCATCCAAATTGCCCTGAAAATGCATGTGTACTCATTGATGTATCACTCGGGCTTAAATTTAAAAAAAAAATAGCCCCCAAAATCCTGCATGAAATAGTCAACTACCAGTGAGAAGTGAGAGGTAACTATTTTAGTAACTAGGAAGAAATACTCATATATTGTTAGTTCTATAGAAATAATGTATTTTTTCAGCATATGATAGGATATATTCATGGCTGCCAGTATACTTGATGGAGGAAGAACCTGGGTTCTATGAAGAGCCACACCTAGTTACAATATGTTTTTGAAGAAACATAATTTGTTATATCAATTTACTTTCACCACTCATTTTGCTGTAGATGTTTTTTTCATTATTCCTCTTTTGTCTTTTGTTTGATTAATGTGTGAACATTTTGTTTTGATGCATGTCACATTTTGAACTTCAAATATGAATTGTTGTGTTGCTTGTTAGCATTTGCACACAACAGCCAAACATGATAGTTTATATTATACTTATACATTAATTGGAATGCCAGATCAGAATTAATTCTAAAAAACTGCCATTTGATTAGTCCAGCTTGGAACTCTGGATAAGCCTTGTACTGACATATTATATGCAAGCAAATTCACAAGTATGCATACAGAATTTTTTTTTGGACAAATGTTTTACGTTTTTAATCCAAAGTTGTGAGCATGTTGTATCATGGCACATTTGATCAATGTAAATTATGTGATAGGTTCAAGCTCCAGATGTTCTGTATACAGCTAAACTAACTGTAAGAACACTAAAATAGAACCTTATAATGAAATATAAGTTAGAAAGAAATAGTTTCAAAAACCAAGGAGTAAAATAGCCAATAAAGTAAATTCTTGTCATGAGCTCTGTCAGCTAATGATCTGGTATTCAAGTGGCAGTTGATTAATGAAAATGGATAGGTGAGAATAGACCATAACATATTTTGGATCTTATCCACCAGGTGGCAGCAGATACTGTGGTTGAAGTGTGGAAGATAGAAAATTTCTTCCAGGAGCTTTCAAATGTTACCTCCCTTGGATATAAAACTGTGCTGGCAGCCTGTTGGTACCTGGATCACATAAGCTATGGAGTGGATTGGCATAAATATTATCAATGCGACCCACAAGGTTTTGATGGTATTGTTTCATTGCCAAGTAGATAGTACATCTAATTCTGACTAATATGCATGCTTAGGCAAACACACTACATTGACCTTCTGAATAAAGCAGCCACCTTTGTATATAAGTCAGTTTATATAAGGTTCCATTCATTCAAAATTCAAAACAGTTTTATCTATATATAAAACCACCTGCTCATAATGACATTGTGGAAAAAATCACCAGCAGCTGTAGATAATTGGGAAATTTTACCGGGTAACTAAACTTTTCTCCCATATGTTACTAATTTTAATTTAGAATGCAAAAAAAAAAATATTTTTTTTTTCTGAAATATATTTGTTGTTTGTTTTGAAAGTTAACAATATTAAGTTTTGACTTTCTCCAGCCATGAATGACTGCTATGGTTCTAAGATGGTCCATGTGCATAAGTTTGACTATCTTCAATTACAATATTCCTTTTCATCTAGAGTGCATATTAACTACAGTATGTATGTGCTTGCCTGTTGTCTCTCATTGAATTTGTTGTTTAGATTGTATGCCTAACTTATCTTTGAATACTAACAAATGCTTATTGTTTGTCAGATTTGATATTTGCCTGGAATCTATATTTTAAGCAGAGTGTTGTACTGATGTAAACTTGCCCTACCATCTCTCTGTCCATCCATCATTCCAACACACTTTCATTTACTTATTATCACATGAAACCTTTGAGATATCATCATATCCTTTAATATCATGTCTAGATATTGTTTCCTTGAAATCAATCTGATAAGTGGTTTGAGAGTTGTCCCATTTTTTAGTACAACTTACATCTGTCTGCCATCCATTCATTCACACTGTACTCCATTGTCTCCATTCACTGTCCCATATAAGATTCATCCCGTATTAGATGTGTACTTATAGAGTTTAATTATCAATTGTATCTCTATCAGTCCATACATCACACATTTCTTCGATTAATTTCTCCTGAACCATCTGAGATATCGTCATGCACTTGTGTCATGACAAGAGTGCCCCATACAAGATTTAGCTTTCTCAGATTAGTACTTTATAGAGTTATTTCCCATTATTTGGAAATATATTTACACTTAAAATCTTACCTGTGTCTGTGTTCGAGTCTAGGATTTGGCAAATGTGGATATGTGAGAAAGCTTACCAGTAGCTTCTCGTGGGTCGGTGGTTCTTTTGGGTGATTTCCTGGTTTCTTCCTCCACCATTAATACTGGCTGCCATGAATAGCCTATCATGTGCTGAAAATGGCCCAACAACAACAACAACTTAAAATCTCTTTAATTTTTTAAGGTATCACGATTTTACAGTGTACATGGTGAAAGAATGTAATTTTGTTTGACACAAATGGGGCACCTGAGAATAGAATAAATCTTTTTCCTTTAGAAAATGTTTTATGATTATTTATTATGAATTTAAAATTTTGTCCGCTAGGTGGCAGCAGATACTGTTGTTGAAGTGTGGAAGGGAGGCTACATTGATGAGCTTGCTAAGGTTACCTCCCTTGGATACAAGACTTTATTGTCATCATGCTGGTACTTGGACTATATCTCATATGGTTCGGACTGGCGCAACTATTACGGGTGTGACCCTCAGAACTTTAATGGTATTTATTTGTTTTAGTTACTTAATGGTTTTATTATGTCATTCATGGAAATCATTGGTGGCTTGACATTTAAAGCATGAATCATAGCCTGTATGGCGAATTGAATCATAACTAGCATATATTTGGAAGTCCCCTAAAACATTTCAACTTTATTCAATAAAAATTGTACAATCATTACAGCTTCAAATACATCAGACCTACAAAAAAAATGGCTGCCACATATTGAATTGAACAACATTATGCATGCATGATTTGACCCCTCGGATTAATATTGGAACATTTACTTACTTGGCATTGGGGAAAAAAGTTATGACTTTAAAGTTCTACAAAATGGATTTCTTCCCCATTAATTGGCAGTAGATATAATAGTGGAAGGGTGGTATATGGAAGAGCTTGCTAAAGATACCTCATTTGGCTATAAAACTCTCCTGTCATCCAGTTGGTATTTGAACCATATTTCATTTGGGAAGGACTAGCCCTAATATTATAAGTGTGATCCACAGGACTTCAGTGGTACATTGATGAATCCTATCCCAGCCTTAAAGTAATAACTGATGTAACTATCCATAAATTGTTTCTTTTTAGTACTACTGGTTACAAACCAGAAGAGTTTATGGAATGGCATGATGTCTGTCATCCTTTAAATGATGTCCAGCATACACTCATCTGTTAGCACAATTTTTTTTTTATTGATACTCCTTCAAAACGTACTTAGAAAATGCCTAAAATCTTTACATACACAGACACTCAATATGACCCCCACCTGAGTCATCTTTATTTATTTGGTATAGCTACATGTCCTGAATAAATGGGAATAGCTACATAAGACTTCTTATTATGTCTGGTTGGTCCTACATGGAACCGATGTCAATGTTATATCCAGTATGGCCACCATGGCTGTCTTATTATCACTGCTCCATATTATCATGGTTTCTTTTACCAGATGACTGATTTTATATCTATATGGCTGCCATAATAAACATATTGAAAATCTTATCAGTCTCCTAAATCTACGGTCATATCAATATGGTGTTTTCACCAAAATTCAGCTAATGATGTCATGTTTGTCATAAATGAAAATGTTGCCAGTCTCCAATTTGGCAGCCACCTTGATTAATTTGAAAATCTTGTGACTCAAGAATATTAGATACGCACAACAGTTAAAAAAAAGGAAATGGTCTTTTTAGAATTCCTGGAAATTGTTTTTGGATATTTTACGTCATCATTCCTTTAAGGGGCTCCTGTTTTATTAGGTTGGTTGCTTTTCGTGATGTAATCAGCTATTCTTAGTACTGTCAATAATAAGGATTGCTGCATTTTGCTTGCAGTGCATAACTTAAACTTTTCCATTAGGCACAGGATAATTTTCAACACGTGTCAAGTCACTGTACTTAAATAATTTACATAGTTTTATTTAATTATTTAAAAACAATTAGCTAAGCACATAATATGGTCAGCACTCAGAATTAAGCTCAGAAACTGAATGATTTCATGCAGGGTAAAGACCAAGATTTCACCTTGATCAAATGACACCATATCAAAAACTTTCTGTTTGAATGCAGTCTAGCTATATGCTGCATGCAGCCTTGCTATCTGTTGAATGCAGTCTAGCTTTTGAACCTGATGCTTGTTGAATCTGTTGCCACCTCCAGGTTTCACCAATTTTGGATCAAATGTTAGGCCAGAAACAAAGTACCTGATAGCCCAGTTTAAGTTCAGTAGCCGAGAAGAGGTACTGTGATACTGCACATTTAGTTTTAAAACCTCTTTTTAGGGGCTTGGGGGGAATTTCTTACTGAAAATGTATATTATTCTTATCTACTGTATGTTACTACGAATGGTAATAAGACACTTTCTATATTTAGCTCATACAGAATTTTGATCTTGAAAGGGCACTCAGGATATATAAAGGGAAATAACTCATTCTAATTCTGAGAGGAATTAATGAGTCTTACCTCCCATCATGTGGTCAAGCCACATTTGTACCTTACATCAAACAGTAGAGAATCTTTTTAATAGAAATGCTCATTAAAGGTAATAATTTCATTATTTTTCTCAGAATATCTTTCTGAGTATTTTAACCAGTTCTCTGTTAAGAGATAAAGAAACATTTAAAATTACCTGTATGTGTATTTAGAGGGTAGCATTAATTGCTACTTTTCATAGAAAAGGAACATGATTTTCAGTTTCTTGCAAGTGATAGCCCTCCACTTGATCCTGTTTGATCCAGTATCATCTAAATCTCAATGCTATATGTATTCTTGCATTTTATTGAGTTATTAAATTATATTTCTCCTTTACATGCAGACACAACATTCTGGTAGCCCCAAACATGGGATGCAGGATCAGTCCTAACCTTCTTTATATGTGAACCCAGTTTTCTGGTAGCCCCAAACTCAGGGCAGAAGATCAGTCCTTCCCTCAGTTATATGTGGACCAAGCATTTGGGTAGCCCCAAACTCAGGACACACAATCAGTGCTTCCCTCCTTTATTATAGGTGGACCCAGCATTCAGGTAGTCCCAAACTCAGAGCACAAGATCATTCCTACCCTCATTTATGTGTACAAACCATTCGGGTAGCCCCAGACTCATGACACAAAATGTGTTCTACCCTTCTTTGTATAAATAAGCATTCAGTAGCCCCCAATACAGTGCACAAAATCAGTCTTGTCCTCTGTACATTGAAAATATCATTATGCTTGCTGTTACAAATAGTTGGGCTCAATATAGCATCAGGGGTACTAAAAGGTCATATGTTTGCCATTACAAACAGTGGGTGCTAATCCACATGTGATTACAGACCTGAGACAGTAAATGTTTCCTTTGTCTATATTAACCATAAACCTCTTCTTGACATGTAACAGTTGCACTGAAATGCTGTGGTAATGTGGTCTACTTAGTTGTCAGGATTTCTTTTTAACAGTCTGAAAATAATCTAACCATTCTATTGATAACCCTGCTGCCAGTCAATGTTTGCATCCTTTTTCTAAAAATTGTGAAGGCCCTGTTGGTCAACCAGAAAATACGAATAAAAATATGATTTTAAAAGTTGTAATGGAATTTTACATATTTTGTAGTTACCAACATTTTTGATTGTGTTGTATTAGCTCTCTGGATAAATACATAATTCCACAAATGAGTGTTGGGTAAAAGTGCTGTCTCTAAGAGGCCACACTATTCCACATGTATTGGCTACGCATTATCTGGTTAAGTAATCACATTCAAACCAAGGAGTAAAATAGCCAATTGAGTAAATTCTTGTCATGAACTCTGTCAGCTAATGATCTGGTATTCAAGTGGCAGTTGATTAATGAAAATGGATAGGTGAGAATAGACCATAACATAGTTTGGATCTTGTCCACCAGGTGGCAGCAGATACTGTGGTTGAAGTGTGGAAGATAGAAAATTTCTTCTAGGAGCTTTTAAATGTTACCTCCCTTGGATATAAAACTATGCTGGCAGCCTGTTGGTACCTGGATCACATAAGCTATGGAGTGGATTGGCATAAATATTATCAATGTGATTAATACCCCTTATTTTATAATATAAAGCACATACAAGTTTTGCAAATTTAAGAATGAAACCAAATTCATGATAATACTATTCAAGGTAAAACCTGAAAAGAAATATGAATTGTATTTAGTCCATCATAAATTTTCCAAAGTTTTGTGCCACAAATAATGATGATAGATTGGAAAAGAAATTTTATTATGTACACATTTTTTTCTCTGTTAACTTAACATTGTCATAATCATTCAGAATTTTGTGTGACTGAACAACTAAATACTGCATGATGTGTATGTCTAGAAATAGCTTAGTGTATTAGGAACTACTTTGGAAATGTAGTCCATAATTTAGGTTTTAGTTTATTAAATTAATTTGTAGATGAACTAAAAAAGCTGTTTAACCTATTGAAAAGTATAGATGATAAATTAAACAATGTGGATGAGTTTACTAAGTCACAAATCAAATTTTCAAACAAGCAAATGAATGAACTTGATATTTTTAATGCCCACAACAAATGCTGTATTGAAAATACCATTCTCATCATTTAAACTAGGGGTCTCAAACATGTGGTCCACCAGGCTGCATCCTGCAGTCCCCAAAATGATTGGCATCACAAGGTGTCATGAAAGATAACAAAGGGGGTGCTGCCCTGGGACTGTCAAAAATAACCTCATTCAGTCTTCAGGGTGGTTTGAGTTTGAGACACCTGATTTAAACAGTTATAAAATAATGTTAATAACTTTATGTAAATGGAATGGTTTTGACTATGACCACGACTCTCAGGTTATATAAAAATAGCACAGAAAATATATTGAGGCCAAGAGCTATAGCATATTTATCAGATTTATTTTATAAGTCAAAATTATACAAAAAGAAAAAACAACTGATGTTTTCAGTAGAAAAGTAAGGGCATCGGAGCCAATAAGCCAAAATGTTGAAGAATTCTTATTTCCACTGGCTGAATGGACTGTCACTCTCTAGCTGCTTTGCACATTAACTTCTTTTGAGACAGTTTTTCAGAGTTAGGCTAGCTATAGATTTCCATACAGGTCATAACATAGTTGGGGTCCTTACCAAGAGCATGCAAGTAACAAGGCCTAAACATACCTTTTTTACATGGTAATAAGAATGGCAAAAAAATGTACTTACATTTTTGCATCTTGAATTTCTTCAAAATGTTCTTTTTTATGTAGTTTTGCAAATCTGAATTAAATGAACTATGTCATGGGTTCTAACAACTTGATTGTACACTGTGAAATTATGATGTAATTTCAACTACTTTTCCAGATGCAATAACATTCTCCTTACTGCACTCAAAATGAAGTGAATGTGATATTTCATAGCATCATTTTGATAGTTTCATTTGAATGAGTTCATATTTTTCCCACATTATGATTCCAAACATTCATGGACAGAATAGAGAAAACATATAGCTGAGTCAAGATGCATGCTTCTCTGCTTAAATCCCATATATTTTGTGTTGATTTGACATAGCTAATAAATCCAGTCCATAACCAGCATACTTGAGTAGAATTGAAAAAAAATCAATCCATTCCAGACCAACTGGAAAAGTTGTTGCAATGCATTCATTCACAATATGACTCTAAATTTCAATTTTAAATAGACCAATATAGCATTTCTTTTTTCAAGTAATATCAATAATGTCAAGTACACAACAAAGTTTGAAGGTTACTGGGCTGTGCTATGTGCATAATATTGTTATTGTGTATTGATAAATTTATAGTTGTCTATTTATGTTTGGAATACAGCATAGATTGTTACTTTGTGATAGTGTATTTTGTTTATAATTAAGCCAAAGGTTGAACAAGAATACATGTATGTAATAAAAAGGTTACTGCATTCAATGAAAAAATATGAATTTGTTTTCTCTGATGATTACTTTACTCCCATAGGTCATGCAATATTAATAAATATCTTATTCATATTTTCCCATACAAATGCAGTAACCTATAAATATTGATGTTAATTATATTAGGATTTACAGTGTTTTGATAGATTAATCAGTTACATGAACTGTTAAAGATTGGTTATTTTAAATCACAGATAGTACATTTTAATTCGTATATTTATGAAAAGTGAAACTATATTATTCCAGTAACAAATCCATATATATGCTATCTGCCATCTGTTAAAGATTGTTTGATTTATGCCAATAATAAAGGAAGTGTTTCATTATGCCATCAAATTATTTAAGAGGAAAACTTGAAATGAAACAGTAGATATTAGCTTATAGATTACACACTATAAAGTCAGAAATATTTATTGTGATGACATTATTGGGAAGTAAAGTGACGATTTCTAAGGATAAAGATTGATGGTATAATGCTGTTTACTTCCATACCTTATTAACAATACTGCCTTTTATTTAGAAAACATTCCATTTAGTTTATATTTGTTACCCATAAAAAATGCGCCTCAAATTTCCATGAATATTTGTGATTTTTAAAGAAGTAATTTTTTTTATATCAGTCTTCTTTTGCAGTATGAATCAACACAAGTTAACAACAGTGTTTTCTTTCTTCACCACAAATATAGCTGTGACAGGAAGTATGCCCCATTTTTACAGGCATCATTCCATCTGTCCGGTAAAGTTTTGAAGTCTTGCATGTACCTTAGCATTTCCAGCATTGATGAAAAATGGTATGAAAGCATTTCTGATCTTTTTTGAAGGAACAAGTGCTCAGAAAGCCTTGGTAATTGGAGGAGAGACTTGCCTCTGGGGCGAGTATGTGGATGATACCAATGTGATTTCAAGGCTATGGTAAGTTATGAGAAATATAAAATAAACATAATGCAGTACCTCACTGCCATAAAAATTATTCAATAGTTCAATTTGAAACAATTTGTAATGTTAATTTTTCATATTTGCAGGAAATTGTGTCAAATTCATTTTTGTCTCACCTGGAAAATCACAGATTTTTTTCTTCTCCAAAACTTCACATGTTGTTAATGCATTAATTCAATTCTGATATTGTATATAGGCTCTTGTAGAGTCAGGTATATTCTTAATTCCAGGTGCTGTTCACAAAAGGAAAAAGTAGGTCACAGTGGCTCTTTATTCTCTTTTCATTGCTTCAAGTTTCTGCATTTACATCAGTTTCTTGACAAATTTTGTATGTACAGTCATGAAAGTTTTAAGTGTGTACTTGTCTTGGAGGCTGCTACTCATCACATGCAAATGTAGATCTCTGTGACCTATTTTTCTGGGGGCCCCCGAGTGGTCTAAAGCTCTGTCCGTTACGGATCACTGCCATCTCACCTCTGTCTGCTTGTGTTCGAATCTAGAATTCGGCGAATGTGGATATGTGAGAAAGCTTGCCAGTAGCTTCTTGTGGGTCGGTGGTTCTTTCCGGTGATTTCCCGGTTTCTTCCTCCACCATTAATACTGGCCGCCATGAATAGCTTATCATGTGCTGAAAAATGGCATTAAGCCCAACAACAACAACAACCTATTTTTCTTTTTCTTGCATCTTAACTTTTGAACTATATTATATAGCAAGCAAGACATAACAGTTTGTGAATTCTTGCTTCAACTGTATCACTAGTTTTCATTAATGTTGAATTTTTTTGACTCCTTAAATCATGTAACCATTAAGACATGAAACCTGTTTATTTTGAGTTTTTTGATACCAATGAATTGTGCTCCTTACAATAGGTTGTTTTGAAAACCAACCTTAGTTTGAGATCATTATTTCATTAACTTCTGAAATTTATTGTATACAGATTATAAATTTTTACCAACATGCTTATTTCTAATCATAACCCATGTAAGTTATTCCTACAGGCCCCGTGCCTCAGCCATCGCTGAGCGTTTGTGGAGTGATGAGTCTGTGAACAGTGTTAGCGCAGCTGAAGGAAGGATGGAAGAACATAGATGTAGAATGGTTAGGTAAGAGCATCCATTACATGATTCATTAGAATGTCAAACTTGTCCTTGTTAGCAGTTAAGCAGAACATCAATTGCATGACTCAGCAGAATGTCAAACTTGTCCATGTTAGCAGGCATGCAGAAGATCTATTGTATGACTCAACAGAATGTCAAACTTGTCCATGTTAGTGGTCATGCAGAACATCTATTGCATGACTCAACAGAATGTCAAACTTGTCCATGTTAGTGGGCATGCAGAACATCTATTGCATAACTCAACAGCATGTCAGACTTGTCCATGTTAGCAGGCATGCAGAATATCTATTGCATGACTCAACAGAATGTCAAACTTGTCCATGTTAGCAGGCATGCATAACATTTATTGCATGACTCAACAGAATGTCAAACTTGTCCATCTTAGCAGGTATGCAGAACATCTATTGCATGACTCAACAGAATGTCAACTTGTCCATGTTAGCAGGCATGCAGAACATCTATTGCATGACTCAACAGAATATCAGACTTGTCCATGTTAGCAGGTAAGCAGAACATCTATTGCATGACTCAACAGAATATCAAACTTGTCCAAGTTAGCAGGTAAGCAGAACATCTATTGCATGACTCAACAGAATGTCAAACTTGTCCATGTTAGCAGGCATACAGAACATCTATTGCATGACTCAACAGAATGTCAGACTTGTCCATGTTAGCAGGTAACCAGAAGATCTATTGTATGACTCAACAGAATGTCAAACTTGTCCATGTTGGCGGGCAAGCAGCATATATATTGTATGACTCAACAGAATGTCAAACTTGTCCATGTTAGAATGTCAAACTCTTACATGTTTTCAGGCAAGTATAACAAGTCACATGTCTGAAATTAAGTAGATTTAAATATTTTATTTGAGGTCTTTCTGAAGGACCTAAGATGCCATAGGTTTCTAAGTTTTTGCATGGGCTCATCATGCTTGCAGATGACAAAGATCCAGTTCTAAACTAAGTTTGACAAAACTTCTACCTAAATATGTTTGTTGGCAGATTGATTGCTGGATAATGCCTTATCCTTTCTATCCGGTGCTGGCTACAGCAGGGTTAAGTAGCCATCTCTCTATCATCATCAGTTTCCTCCAATGCAGTAGTCGCTACTGTCCTCAAAAATAAACAGTGGTCCACCTCATTATACCACAAACCCCTATTGTAAGACCAGGATGATCCAATTATGATACCACTACCTTTACTTTAAGACCAGGGTCTGATTTTATTACCACAGATCCACCTTTATGACCAGGACGATCATTAATCTGATTTTATTACCACAGATCCACCTTTATGACCAGGACGATCATTAATCTGATTTTATTACCACAGATACACCTTTATGACCAGGACGATCATTGATCTGATTTTATTACCACAGATACACCTTTATGACCAGGACGATCATTAATCTGATTTTATTACCACAGATACACCTTTATGACCAGGACGATCATTAATCTGATTTTATTACCACAGATACACCTTTATGACCAGGACGACCATTGATCTGATTTTATTACGACAGATACACCTTTATGACCAGGATGATCATTAATCTGATTTTATTACCACAGATACACCTTTATGACCAGGACGATCATTAATCTGATTTTATTACCACAGATACACCTTTATGACCAGGACGATCATTAATCTGATTTTATTACCACAGATACACCTTTATGACCAGGATGATCATTAATCTGATTTTATTACCACAGATACACCATTAGGACGATCATGAATCTGATTTTTTTTTGCCTGCAGGTTTGAAGTGTTGGGCCTTATGTATTCTTATCCAAGTTACAAAAGGCAAATAACAGTCAATTTTTTTTCCCTAGTAGTAACCTTGTGTTGGTATTCTTGCTGAGTATGTCAAGGACATTGTAAATGAATCAGGTTTGTCAGATTTAAATTTGTATTTTAAAGGCTTTACCCTCTTTTTATACAATCAATTATCTTTGTATGCAATTCATGGTTCTACCTAGACATCCAGGATTCTTTGCCATTAACCTTAAATATACATCTACATACACATATATTGCTTGATTTTCCTTAATAACTGTTCAGTTTGTTTTATTTAATTTAGTTCCTGGATGATGAGAACCATTTACAGTAGTTGCACACTATTATATGCCATATTTTTTGTGGTTTTATGGACAACCCAACCTTTTGTGACACAGATTTCTGATAAAATTCCTCAACATAAGGTGACATCAACCTGAGCTGGAACACGTTATTGCTTCCATGAACCAAGTTATGGTGAGAGAGAAGTGTAGAGGGGACATTACTCCTAGCATCAAAATGGAAAAATTGAAGACCTTTGGTCTTCAGAGTTTTAAACTTAAGTGATATTTGCATAAAAATCTGATTTTTTTTGTATAAGTCATTGGGAAAAAATGTACATTAATTGAAAGGAATGAAAATAGTACCAGGAACTCATCAAATAAGTTACTATATATACTCATTTATAAGCCAAGCCCAACTATTGCATCAACCCAGATTTTATTCTGTACAGTTTGTTAGGAGTAACAAGTAGAAGAAGCTATAGATCCTGATCAGCCAATGCATTATCTGACGGCAGATCAGGGTCTATTTTGTTTGCAGTTGAATCTGACATATAATAAAATATATACATTCCCCCCATGTGCTTTTCAAAGTATAAAAACATATCTGTCAGAAAAAAATATTTCTACCATTTATCTTTCAGGCGTGGTTTTGATGCACAGCCAATGAATGGACCTGGTTTCTGCCCAGTAGAGTTTCCATGATGGCAATAAAAAATAGCTCTTGATTGTATGGGTTTTCTTTGAGGATGAGCAATATAATTTGCTTTATAGCATATATTTTGTAGAAAATAATTTAAAAATTTTTGATCAGATAGGGAATAATTTATATCTATCAGTTTTATCTAACCTGGTCATACGACTGATTGAATTTATAATGAGATCCTTTGTTAAGCATTGTATATCATCCATTTTTCAGTCACAATTGCAATTTACCACTGAATGAATTCACACAATTTTACAGAATGCATCCTGGCATTAAGCTCTTTAAACTTTCTTTAAATGATCCCAATTCACCATCAGATAGAGCAACTGCTACTAAAAGTTGAAAATATTTTGAAAGAACATTTTCTCAACACCACTAAGTAGAACCTAGCAAAACTTATTGGAAAGCAATATGACCTGAAGTGCTTTCATATTTTCTCATGATGCTGATTCATGATAATTTAAATGACTCCTTCTCCAGACAGGTAAAAATTATTTGAACATACCTTTTAGAAAGCATGATGACATAGAGGGCTTTGAAGTTTGTACACCTGTTGCTGATCTACTCTCAGACATGACTCTCTAAAAGTGAAGGTACAAAACTAATATATTTGCAAAATTACTCTGACAAATTTACACAAGTCAGTTCTCAGTTGAGTAATATGAGGTCCATCTTTGCCTCTTGTTGGCTTGGAGGGATGCTTATTGCATAGTGTCCACTTTTTATCAAATGTAACTCTTTTATTACTAATAATAGTAACAGACTGCATGTGATTACTGAAATTAGTAACAAGCTATAGAGCCTCTGGATGCAATGTAAATTTTAAGTGTCAGGGGAGGCAACTCAGATTAAGTTAAATGATTAAACATGATAGTTACTTCACTTGATATTGTTCAGTTGATGATGCTTGAAACAGTAGAAAATGTTTTTAAAAGGAAATCACAGTAATTTTTAAGATAATGTTTCAAATGTTAATATATATTGTCTAATGACAATTGTAAAATGTTAATATAACTTGTCTAATGACATATAAAGAAAACAGCATTTAGAAAAAATATGGACAAGGTTATTTAAAACATATTTATGATTGTAAATAGTACCTTAAATGTATGTCATTGTTAAAGATTTGAATATTTTGAATAAAATATGTATATGATTTGAGGTTTCATTGTTTCTAAAACCATTTTCACAATATCCACTAGGGACCCCCTTGTGATCCCATAATCATATATTACCTGAACTTTATGTTGACCAATTATATGTCCACTGACTGGTCAAAATCAGTAAGTGATCATTCACCAAGAAAAAAAGCATTTTTATTTGTTGATTTCACCTGTTGTTTTCTTTTTTTGTGAGTTTCTGGGTGGAAATATTTCTTAAGTTATTGGATGAGAAATTGGTAACTTATTTCTGATGAAAATTTTAAGATACCTTTTTCAAGGTTTTGGAATTACCTTTGGGTCAAACTTAGGTCAGTAATATTGATTGCAGTTTTGCTCTATTTAATCACACAGATCAGTAGTTTGGAGATTTTATATGCGTCTGAAAATTTAGATAATTTTGGTGCTTGATTTTTATTATACAATTTCTTTCAAAAGGACTTGTACATGTGATACATGTATTTCAGGTCTGGTTTGATAGATTTTGATTTGATAGGAATAGTTATAGTGTGTGTGTGTGTGTGTGTGTGTGTTTGTGTGATAGATTTGGATTTTTAAAATAGATTTTTAGATTTTAATTTTCCAGTCATATCGCTACGATATCTGCAGTGTGGCAGAGTATAATGATGTCTAACATCATCAATCCACAGACATGTAGCAGGAATGGATTCAGATAGGGTTTGGATACATTTGTTGATTTCATTAAAGCTTTAAAATGATTCCTGTTTTCTTTGTCAAATTTGGTATTTATTTATCTACCAGCAAAATCACATTGAAAAAAAGAACTCACTTATCTATATCTATAATTAAATTCCATTTTTTTTTTATTTGTTAAATTTCTGGGAGGGGGGAAATGCAGACTGATGAATATAGTTGTTTATTACCAGTCAAATGCAGGTACTATCAGCATGATTTTCAGAGAAGTGATTAGTTCACAATGAACTTTAATCTAATTTAATGAAATTTTTTTGTTTTGAAATTGGTATGTGTTGGCTTACTATTCAAACAAACAGGATAAGAAGAAAAATCACGATACATGCTATCCACACAGATACAAACATATAAAACCATATCTATTATCAATACAATAAAACCCGAATGTATAAAACACACTATACTATCCATACAAACGTGATGAGAAAAAAACACCATATCTACTATCCACACAAACTGGATGACAAGAAAAAACTATCTACTATCCACACAAACTGGATGACAAGAAAAAACTATCTACTATCCACACAAAGGGGATAACAAGAAAAAAACTACTATCCAGACAAACTGGATGACAAGAAAAAAACTACTATCCACACAAATGGGATGACAAGAAAAAACTATCTACTATCCACACAAACTGGATGACAAGAAAAAACTACTATCCACACAAAGGGGATGACAAGAAAAAACTATCTACTATCCACACAAATGGGATGAGAAGAAAATGCACACCATATCTACTATCCACTTAAACAGAGGTGAACTCATTAAACACTCTATACAAACGGGAAGAAAAGAAAACACCATATCTACTATCCACACAAGCAGACATGAACCCATAAAACATACTCTACTATTCACACAAATGGGAAGAGAAGAAAAATACCATATCTATTATCCACACAAGCAGACATGAACCCATAAAACATACTCTACTATTCACACAAATGGGAAGAGAAGAAAAATACCATATCTACTATTCTCACAAATGCACGTGAACATAAACACAAACACACATCGGTAAAGGACATTATAGAGTTTATAGTCGCACTACATTTACACAAACTGGCAACTTGAATAGTGTCTGTTTTCTAGAGATCTAGTTAGCCCTAAGAAGGGCTGTTTTCCTTGGAACTTCATACACACCTGTTTAATGATGGCACCACCCTAGTCTGGCTTCACACACTAACCATCTTCTCCAATTCTGTTCCCAATTTATGTTTGTGGCTGGGATCGCAGAGGGAGGTTGAATGACCTCGACATCCCAGTTTTCACATTGAGTGATAGTGAAGACTTGCTGTTTACACCTATTCCACACACCAGGATGATGTTGCTGATACCGAGGCTCCCACTTTTGCCTCTTTTGAATTCCTCCAATATCTCCTTCTAGTTTTCTTTTTGGGGACAGTGGCTCTTGGTACTGGTGGTAGAGGTTGTTGCTGTCTTTGTTGTGGTGCTGATACTGTCTGTGGAGGCATCCTCATATCAGACCTGACTTGACATTCAGGCCTAAGGATGAGGTAAGGCAGGATCCCTTATTTCTTTCTCTTCTTTCTTTTTCTTCTCTTCCTCCTCCTTTATCCTGACTTCTTTTTCAATAGCCTCCATAGCCAGCTCGTCCAATAAACGCCAGGCATACTCCAGGTGCATCTGACGTTCCAATCGTTTGTTAATTCTGCTACTCATTTTCATTTTTAACAAGTTAACCTAAGCAGCCCGACTGATGTGAGGGAAAACATTCCTTGACATAAAAAACTGACCATAATAAAAAACAGAACTCACTGACCTAGAAAAACTCACATTGACTTTTTTTAACTTACAAACACAGACATACACTATTAGACAAGACAGAAAAACCAAATGCTTATAAACAACACTTTTAATTTTTAAATACCAAAAAACAGCATTTGTGGAAATTGAATTATTTCTTTTCTAGAGTGTTGAGGTAGCCCTAAAAATGGATGTCTTTTTTGTTGATGACTTAAATGATTGCAGTCTTTCATCATCTCAGATTGCATCCCCTCTGGCGGCAGGTTTTCCTACAGGATACGACCTGTTTCTTTGGAAAGAGAAAGAGAACTCTTTGGTGTGCACACAGCAGTCAACAAAACCTTCTGTCTGGTTCCTGCTGCTGTTGGTGTTGCTGATGCTGCTGTTGTTCTGTTTTTTCTTCGTGTTCTTTCATGATTTCCTCTCTGAAGACTTCTTCTACCATATCTTGGGCTATTGATAGCATCCTCTCTCTGAAGACTTCTTCTACCATATCTTGGGCTATTGATAGCATCCTGGCATTCTCTATCTCTTAAGGTTTGGGTATCAGGTTTAGCCTGACACGATTTAATTGACATAAGCGTCGTTCAACTTAGCTAATCTGGGAGGCATGCCCATAAGTAGACTAGTCAACGAAGAATGGCCAGACTGGAGACCGACGCGATTTATATGGTACAAACGCATACGTTATAGAAAACATGCCTACTGGCTTTTTTGTTTGGTTCGGAACATTGTGATAGCTCATATCATTTTGAGAGAAAGAGAGAAATCAAAGAGTATATATTCACACTGAAGTTTTGAAAACAAACGACATAAATCTTTTCAAAACATATTTTTTATTCCACAAACGAACAGCAAGTAAAAATAACATTAAACAAATTATTGTTGACACAATTGAAAACGTTATGGAATCATGTTGTCAGATTTTTACTGATGTATGTCATGAGGCCATTGATATACATGTACGCTATGTTTAATAGCTAAAAACAAAATATAGTATAATTGTCACAAAAACCATCCATCTACTTTCTCATCGTTTGTAGAAGAGTTATGATCAAAATAATTCACTAAATGATCTAAATAATATCTCAGACTGCGTTGATGAAGACAATGCACACAATATTGCCTACACATCATGAAATCTTTGCCTTGTAATTTCACATTATTGAATCGTGTCGTCTGGATATTTCTTTTCATAAAGTGAACGATATCTGTCGAAAGGGTAAATCCAAACGAATCAAAATAATAAACACTATCCTCTTTTGGGAAGTAGGCGACTACCCAGTGGGTTCCTGGGAGATAACTATCGTTTGTGCTGATGACATAAGCTTGATAGTAGGGAGGTTTTTGATAAGGTAGTTCATCTTTAGCACACATGACAGGATTCCAAGGAGCAGTATACAAACTGTTATTCAAAAGGTAATACAACACTCAGGTATGGTATCCATTTTTTGTTGGTTGTTTTTTTTTTTCAACAGTCATCAATTCAATTCTGACATTTTGCTTGAAAATGTCTGACAAGTAACCATTTATTCGCCTTGTTTCCCAACTCTTCACTAAGAGAGCTTCAATGTGATAAATGAGTAGACAATGGAGGACAGGAATGAGCATGCAAGCCTTTGTGCCACTCCTGC
>JAEAOA010001967.1:222500-282500 GCA_016746295.1 Potamilus streckersoni
GTTGAACAAAGTCTTACCATTGGAACGCTTTGAAATGTATCAGTCCTCTTATAGCATTTAGGTACCAGTGGTATAAACATTGCTGACGTAACGGATGCAATTGTTCTTTGCGCTTCACTTTTATTTTCGCCAACTCTCAATAAATGTGTTCTCTAAGCTCCACAGTTAAGACAGGAATGTTCTCTTGTAATGTATACATGCCCATGTGTCAGTCAAGCACTAATCCTGAAGTAAACGTAACGGAAAAAGTGAGTAATTTCTGACCACAACCATTAAGTGTAAAGGGCATGAATGGTAACAAAATCTTTTGATGTAACGGATTAAAGCGGAGTATTGGGAAGAACGCACCCTTGATCCAGAGAAATCTGACTTGTATCTTGACTTTTGTGACTTTCCTCTTGTGAATTTCTCTTCACCCACTAAGATTTTGCTCTAGCAAGTTCCTGTCGAATTTCATTGTAGATCTTCTATTGCAATTCGTTTGGTAATAATTGAATATTGTTTTAGATGGGGTTTACATACATGTCTAAGTGTTGTCCAACGTTTCACTCCTGGCCAAACAAGTTTTTTTTTTTTTTTAACGAAATGTTACGTCCCTTCAATGAAGAGGTCCCATAAAGGTAGGTAGTGACAATCCTGAGATCATCGCGCATGTTCCAAGTAAGAGGAATCTTTCTTCTCCCACTCGTGAGGTGACACTTAGCAACTAAAGCACTCGACTTTATCCACTTCACCCAAGTAGAAAAATCTTTCTCTGGCTAATTCTTCGGGAATATGTCCTCCCATATATTTTGGGCATTTTCTTTGGAAGATTTGCAATCAGCTTTCAAAGTCGTAGTATTCAGGCAAACGCACAGGGAACGAATATTCATCTTTCACAGGTTCCTTTTGACGAGGGTACGGTGAATTCCTAATGACTTTTCTCAGTTTTCCATGACATTCGGAGATGTGGCACCAGAATGGATAATCACTGGCTTCTTGTTGTAGTTTCAAAAAGGCATTCAAGTAGTCTGCGAAAATGCCTCTTTGAGTCTCTTTCCCCTTGTGCTATTTTTCTGTCTTAGGAAAGTGGTAAATTTCGTACACTTTTAACAGTTGTTATCCAAAGTCCAGAGCAATAAACAATGACACACTGACCCACGTTCCCGTCAAGGTGCATTTTTCCTGAGTGTGATGACAATGTTGGTCTTGCATTGTAAATTTAGGCACAAGTACGGCACAAGGTAAGCAAAAGTTTTTCTTGGCAATGGTGAAGTGACACGGAATGGTACACGTTCGTGAGAGACAAGACTTTGCACTTGATGAATCCTTTGTATTGTCGAATATTGTCCATGTTGATCTGTTCCATCAGCAATTACGGGTGCTCTGTCGGAAAGTGACAATATTTGCACAAGTATGGATACAGTGAACACACGTCCAAGAATTTGATTTCTTATCTTTTCTCCCCGTCGGCTTAGTACAGCACACAGATGGCATTCTTCCGTCCTCCTTACAAACTGTCCATTGGGTTCAGAGGGTCCACCAGCTTGTAACTTTCCATGATGCACCTAAACTCGGGATCGGTTTTCAAATGGTGATCGCGCTCTTGTTCCCATATTTTCACCACTTGGTATCCCTGCTGTTCTAATTTCAAGCTCCTCTGACAAGAGGTCTGGTACAAGACTTCCATAGTCAGTTGTAAATCTAGTTTTTAGTGTCATGTTGAGGGTAACAGATGGGACATCCATGAAATAAGCAGCAGTTAAACTCGTACATGATATGGGGGTTTTCTATGTTCCAGTGGGGCCCCGAGCGGCCGAGTGGTCTGAAGCGCTGTCCGTTACGGATCACTGCCATCTCACCTCTGTCTGCGTGAATTCGAGTCTAGGATTCGGCGAATGTGGATATGTGAGAAAGCTTGCCAGTAGCTTCTCGTGGGTCGGTGGTTCTTTCTTGTGATTTCCCGATTTCTTCCTCCACCATTAATACTGGCCGCCATGAATAGCCTATCATGTGTTGAAAAATGGCGTTAAGCCCAACAACAACAACAACAACAACAACAACAATGTATGTTCCAGACATCCATGAATACTTGTCAATGGTCTTTTCTCCTCCTCCGTTGTGGGCGTTTTTTGGATTCATTTGTCTTCCTTGTCGCACAGGTAATGTAGTCGACGTAGGGATTTGACTGAGTATTGACGTTTGGCAAAGTTCATCGTTTGCTGACCGATGACAGCTAGCGTGTTTTCGGGCATGAATCGTTGACAGCACTCTAAGGAACACACTTTGGCAATGGCGCAAGCTTTTTCCAAATGATCGATCCCTCTGTGTTCCATTAACAGTTCTCGAAATTTTCTACAGCGACGCCATAAAATATCTACGTCAAAACAATAATATTTTAATATTTCTTCCTGAAAGTCGAAAGTGTCCGAGGCTTGAGTCTGGTACCAAGCGTAGAAAGTTTCTCGCTGTTTGGTACGCATGTTGTCGGGGTTGTAGTACTGGAGTCGTATTAGTGAGTCTCATGCAAATGGAATAGAACGGCATGTTTACTGCCTTCGAAATTGAAAATGTGCGTAAAATAGCCTTTGACCATTTTTGTCATTCCAAAAGATGTTGGCATCAAACTCAAAGACATGGCCAAGTAACTAATCAAATCTTTAAACTGCACTTGTCCCACTTGCATGAAAATGAGTTTTGCTCTTTTCAAAGTCACTTTAGGGTGTTCGGTAATTTGTTCTGTATATTATCTCAACATAAACTATCGTATCCCGATAAATTGTGAGACATCACCGTGGTATAACGATGGCAATCTACGTAACGTTCGATATCTTCTTGCCTCCACATCTCGTCGATAGTGTCTAAGATCCATTGGGCGCTATCGGCCAATGTGTTCTGTCCCCGAAAGATGTTTTCACGTTTACCAGGAATTTTGCTGCAGTGAGGGCAATGAGTAAAGATAGGCTCTTGGATGCACTTCTCGCACGCTCGGTGACCCAAGCAGAAATTAGGAATGTGAATGCCAGTTTCTTGTATGCATTCGAAAACAAAACAAAAAAGAAAACAGATGAATTGCCTTTCTTATGGTTATCTTATTCTTCTTTTTTTTGGAATGGTATTTCTGAATGTAGGATTCGTGTTTCATGTCCACGATATGGCGACAAATGTGACATCTATTCTTTCCTGGGTGTTGGTACGTATGCCTTGTCCACAAATAGGTCACACTCTCATCAGCTGACAAGCACATATATGCTGTGAACCTTGCTACTTCAGATGTTGTTGGTAACAGGTTGGACTGACAAACGTGCGCTGACAAGCTGGGCAATGCACTCATTCTCATTCTTTGTTCAGACAGGGTTTAGAGGCCAAACATCCTGAGCATTTTGATCCACAATGTTTGTGTTGCTTCTGATTGTTATTGTCATCATCATATAAATCTTGGGGCCATATCCACCAGGCTGTTTTTCCATCTTTGGCACGATATATATATATATATATATATATATATATATATATATATATATATATATATATATATATATATATATATATATATATATATATATATATATATATATATATATATATATATATATATATCAGGTTTTGATGAAACCTAGTTGGCCCAATGCGAAAATGGTGCCAGTGGTACATCCACTATGGGCTGTCTTGAAAATCTTTTTGTCACTCTGCCTGAGTGACTGATCATTATGATATGGAGATTTCACCAAGACTTTAATGATGTCAGCTTTGTCCTTAATGAAAATGGTCCTAATCTGACACAGCGGCTACTTTTTGAAAATCTTGTTGTTGATGAATTTTATCGGAGATGTTTCAACACTCTGCAGTTAAACGTCAGAGATGATGATTTTCTATGCCTCCCACGCGAAATTTTTGAGGTATTTTTCCTAGTGTTTCTAAAGGCTCACTCTTCCGATAAGGTTTAATTTACCTTATCGGGGTCGTTCCCCTTGTTTGTATTTTAGTGACCATGGCTAAGGGCTTCCTATGTCCTGTGTATGCTATGTGTATTGTGCTATCGTGTGTGTTGCTATAAAAGTGTATTTGTTAGGACACATTAAGTCAAATTATTCCCCAGTTTTCTTAAAAAAGGAAATATATATGCATATTAACTCTTTTATTCATTATTATCATCCTCACCTTCTTCTTTCATTCAGTCATTCATTTATGCATTTAATTTAAATTAATTGATCTATTGATTTAATTGTTTTAGAAGGTTTATATAATTTTGAATTTTAGATTATTTGAGGGCAAGACGGTGCAAGCTAATTATTTTAAAAAAAGAAAGGACTTAATATTTTAATCAATGTGCATGGTGAGTCGTCTCCCCGTTATATGTTTAAATAATGAGGTGTATACATTTCATTTATTAATATATGTAACACCTTATACATATTATATGTTTCAAAAGGTACAAAACAGGTATATGCAAAGCTACACATGGGGTTTTCGGAGACTCTTCCGCAGGCCTGCCCTCTTCGCTCAACGCCATGTGATATAGCCTTACGATGTCCTTGTCCCTTACTTCTTCCATGTGCAGATTTATATCTATAAAATATAGAAAAAAATGTTAGTCATTGTTAATATGAAAAATGTTATTTCCTAATGGCTATTACTTGTCAGCATTTTATCATTACATAAATAATATATTCAATTAGTTTCATTTAGTCGCATTAAAGCTTTAGTTTCTTCGAGGGTCTCTTGTTTAACTGTTTCCTTGTCCTTTCCGTAACCTCACTGGTTGGCCATAATAAATTGTCGCAAGCTTAGTATTTATTACATGCCGTTGGTAAGCAAGCTCGAGTAGCCGATGGAGGTGAGACCTTACTCACTCCCATCCCGAGGAATAAACATCTCGTACTTTTGCCGCTTAAGAAATGGTGTTTAAGAAAACCGAAAAATTTAGCCCGTTCTGGGCTTTGGAAGTTGTTTGGGGATTTTTTTTGCTGTTTTTTTTTTGTGTTTTATTCCTACCTGTCATCAGGTAGTACTCGCGTGCAGATTCGTTGACGTCTTAGTAAGTTCTTTAGGAATGCTGTTCATTTTGATTTGTTTCATCGAGATGACAGACGCTTGCTACGCTGACATTAGTACATGGTCTGCACACCTTTCAGTACTTTTATGGCATTGTTGGGAGATGCATTCTACAATAGCCGTATCTGGTGACGAGAACAAAAGTCATTAAAGTGTCGCGTCGCTTTTGAGTAGCGATCCCTACCCAGGGCAGGGATTAGATTGTCTCTTGTTCTTTACAGACTTCTAAAATCCATACTAATGGAACCATTATATTCGTTGCCAAGATGAATGCACGAGGCCTTCACAAAGAATGTTCCAAGTATTGAAGAATAGCTAAATCAATCCATCATTATTAGAATTAAATAATGGATGAATTTACAAATCGGTCGTATTACTGTAATGATATAAGAAAGATCTTACTTGATAACAGAAAAACACAGATAATTATTATAATGTAAGTAATGTGTTTCAAATTATTTACAATAAAGTCACAAACAAGATTGTCAGCGACGAATAATGAAGCTGAAAAACTGCTAATTAAATTTGCTTAACTTGGTGTTAGAAAGTGATACATTGATGTGGACTTAATATTTATCTTCATAAATGAAAGTATTAAAATCAAATGAACAAGTGAGTTTTTATTAATCTTCATAAAGAAGAATGTCTATATTTGATTCTCTGACTTACAAATGACATGTAAAAGTTTACCGAATTGCAATTTTGCAGGTGTTGTTCGGACGTCAGGTAAGAGTTTATCCAACGGGTGGTTCGTCTGAATTTTTTTTGTTTTCAATATGACATGCACAATTTAAAATCTCAATCACTTCTAACACTTTTTATAGATGTTTATGAAAAATTTATGATTTACTTAATATATTTCTTTAAACAGCGCGACGCTCTTAGTAAGAAAAAACAGCGCGACGCTCTTAGTAAGACAAACACCAATGTTTATGAAAATAATTATGTTAATTAGTAACCGAGTCATTGATATCCAAGAGATAAAAGACTTAACTTAGATCGCTTTTGTAAATTCAACTCTCACTACGTTTGCACCTCAAAATAACGTGACTTTATCGATCAAACGTTGCGTTTTACCCTGCTGTTTTGTAGCATGATGAACTCTTTCATTTAACCAGACTCTCGCGTGTCTTCTCGAGATCTTCGTCAGGTAAGGCTCTGGTAATGTGCGTCATCGGTCTCTGTTATCCATAACTTTAAATGATATAATTGAACATCACTATATATGCACGAGGCGTGTATCAATCAGTCAATGATATCGTGTAAGAGTAGGAGAAATGTAACGTCAGCTTTTCATGAAATGACGTACGACATCACATCATGTAATGAAATTGCCTTTTCAATCCATGGGCAAGCTTCTTTCCTGGCCTCATAAGAAAACTCAATTCTGACAAGACGATTTGGATTTGGAAACTTTTAACGTACCTTAACAAAATTTTCAGTCATATCGCTACGATGACCGCAGTGTGGTAGCTTATGGTGATTTCTAGCACAGGGGTATCATGTCGCAGACGTGTAGCATCATGTCCCACCTAGCCACATTATCCTGACACCAGGTCGACCTGTCCTAACCCAAACCTCTTAATACTGAGCGCCTAGTGAGTCTGCTATTAGTACCATTTCTACAAGACTTTTGTATGATTAGGCCTGAGTTCAAACCCACGACCTCCCACATTTGAGGCAGACGCTCTAACCACTAGTCTATCAGAACGGTTTTAATATGACGAAGATCTCACGGAATCGAGAAAGAGCCTGGCTGAACGAAACAACAAGTAATCTTGGAATGATTAGATATTAAATGATATGGTTGAGACATGTTTGAATAATAAAAATGAAAAATGCTTACACAATTTATTAATCTTAATATCAGTCACGTGCAAGACAATAAATTCACCCAAAGACCTATTTATGCATTTGTTAAGAGGAACCTTTGATCTTCAACTCGTGCTATTGTATTAAATTTTTAAATTTCTTATTCAGCTCTTATGTTATGGACAGTGACAGTTTTCTTGTTCCTTTACTCTTCTATGTAATGACAATTTCTTGTGTATAACTGTTATAGTGTAGGGGTAATTTTTCATTTACCTGTCTGTATAATGACCCTTCCTTTGGAACGAATATTCAGCTAAATTTAGCTCAAGAAAATGCACACAAACAAATTTTGTTTGGTGATTTTGGATTGCACAGAATTTTACCTATATAAAAATATTAATTGATTACAAAATTATATCCTCCAATATTTGACAATCGATAGTCTTTAATTTTCGTTGAAAAAACGTAAACTGCATCGTTTTAAATATGCTTCCACTGAAAATTCTAAACAGTTTATATGATGCAAAAAAAGCATGACAGGACACTGCTAAATATAAGAGCACCTCTCTATAAATCATTCAACCATTGTCTTGATAAGGAATACCAATGTACGAGGAAATGAGAAGAGGAGAAAAAGACACAACAATCATATGCATGTATGTATGTATGTATGTATGTATGTATGTATGTATGTATGTATGTATGTATGTATGTATGTATGTATGTATGTATGTATGTATGTATGTATGTATGTATGTATGTATGTATGTATGTATGTATGTATGTATGTATGTGCCATTAAAAGCAAAACAGCACAATAACGTCTATATAGTGCCAATATAAACGTCAACTTCGGAAAAGGCAAAATACATTTCACAAAAGTTAAGAAAGATGAACCAGCGCCCCACTTTACCTGCTAAATAAATCTAAACACAACGAACAACACAAGAAAGTCAAAAACGTAAAAAAGCTAAAATTTTGTAAAATGTATTAAAAACAACAAATAAATACAACATTTCTGAAGCCCTAAAAATGCGGTTAAAAATTGTTGAAGAAACCACATTTTAGTAAACGCCAAAGACTTTCTCAGGTAGGATATCCTGACACAGTTATTGAATGCATTTCACGTCAAAATAAAATTTGTTGGGACGAAATTAACATTGCCATTAAAGTCTCAAACAACTGTCAGAGGGATTGGTGGGCGGATGGGTTCATAAATAAAGTAAGTTTTACTTTTTATCGTATCGGATTTCGGAAACATTACTAATTAATCCTGAAACTAAATCTTGAGTTTTTTAAAAAAATATCCGCGAAAATAAAGAACTTTATAGTTACATGTTTAAATATGAAGCAACGATGGTTATATATATATATATATATATATATATATATATATATATATATATATATATATATATATATATATATATATATATATATATATATATATATATATATATATAAATCACACATTAAATGAGATGAGAAAATAAGTTAAACCATATCAAAACTTCACGCTCTGATTTTGTAATTGATTATAAAAATAGCATTAAAATGAAGGTGAAACTTTGTACATTCCGAGTTTTAGAAAAGTCAAGATAATGCACTGTGATGAAATTACAGGTACTTCATAAAATGCTTCATCATAGATATATTTTGTTCATGCTGCATGAAAGTCCAACATACACTTGAATGACGAATAAAAAATATCCTATTAAGTAACATAAGAAAATCCCACATGCTTTAGGCATGTTCTAGACATGTTGGACCAACCTTCTATCATTATCAAGTGTTTCAATGTACATGTATATGATTACGTAATTCCTATTTCCCAAAGTCTTAGGAGAAAACCTTTACAAAAACCCAAGAGGACGGCTCTGTAGGATTACTCATAGAGAAATATGTCTTATTTTAAGAGAATGTAATCTTAAAAGCTCGTATTGTAATCTTGCTTAAGCTTTGGAAGGAGATGTACCAATATTTGTGTTCGGAATTACTAGAATCCGTGTTTGTTTATTCAGCGAGGGTCGAAGCCGTGAACCGTAAACGTTTATACCCGTATAATACTGGCGGCAGGTGAGGATCTAAGGGAAAACCACGTTTACCAAAGGAAGGTTCTAATCACTTCCGTTTGTTTGCCACCATTGCCTCCGGGCCGAAAGTAAATATAGACATTTAGTCAGAAATTTGTTTGCAAAAGATTTCGACTTCTGAAATGGAGATACGCTCACAATATTTGTGTGGGAATAACAAAATCAGTTTTAGTTTCTATTTTCTCACCATTTCAAATGTGGTGCTAAGTTATACATTGAATTTGATTTACTGAATTTCTGAAAATATTATTCTTATACGGGACGCCATTGCAAATAGGACTGAATAAATAGTGAAATATTTCTTTTCTTTCTTTGGTAGAATATATTGTATTTTCTGAGAAAACATTAAATAATACAAACTTTACTGATAGGCTGTTAATGTGATATGGTATATTACCTTTTTCATGTTCGCCCACGATACAGTCATTTCTTGAAATGAGGTGTGTAGCTTCAATACGTTTTTATCTTCGTTTATATTTCATTCATCATAAATAAATTATTTTATATACTTGAGCGCGTCTACAATGGAACAAATATCGATTTCTTTAAATTTGTCCAATAAATCATAACTAAATCATGTAACCTTCACATCGTACTAAATGGACTTGTAAAATGAAGAATTTTATTGTAAATTTATCCGTAAGTTTTAGTTGCTCTTAATTAGGTCTTTCGAAGCATATACGACTCTTGAATATGACTACTCTCGTTCCCTTTTCACAAATTACTTGGAATTCGGTGTGATGCTATGGAGTAAGCAGCAGTTTGTTTATTATTTATGCGATAGAGGAATAACCTTTGCATTTACACTCCAACTACCAGACATTCTCCCGCACTCTTCTACCCCCAGCAAATTTTGTTCCTCATGGTCATTTCTTCTGAGGTCATTCCTTCTGAGTATATGAAAAAGAAGACCTATATTGTTTTCATGCACGTATACCAATGCTAAATAGTAACTTGTTGCTTGTATTCCACCTGCATCAATGTGATACATGTGTACAATGATATGTAAATTACAGACTCAAAAGGGATACCAGTTTTTAGACGACCCATGTACACCATCGGTTAATTGTTACATTGGCCGGATAATTGTCTTTCAAGTTACCTTATTACAAACAGTTTGTGAGGAGTATCGTACTGTTGCCAGTGTAATGCAATTAACCGAAATTAGGCCTGGTTTTGTTGCACGTATGTGTCACGGAACTATATAGGTCCATTTATTAATTAAATACATATATTCGGGTTTACTTATTTGTGTACAACGAAACCCGATGGTAATTTATGTATATTGTGCAGACGTTTGAAACAGTGAATTCGTTTCATCCTATACCGCACGTACGAAGTGCTTTCGATCGGATAAACCGATATTCATCACGGCACAGACGATGTAGGGCTACATTGTCTGTGTATAAATACTTCACCGTAGAAACGAAATCGTTACATTCTGGAACGTTTTCTCAGTGAGCAGTATACTTTAGGACTTGCATGTATTCAGCTGTAAAGGTAATTCCAATTTTTATGAATTTACTATGCTTTCTGCAATTTGATTGGAAGTAGACGGCCACGTGATGCTGATCTGGATTTTTTTCACATCGATAAAGTCTGCTGACTACTTTTGGCTCCCTGTTTTCATGTCATCCGATGTGAAGTTTTATTTATATCAACCCATTACACCCTAATAATAACAACAACAAAAACTCACCCACCCACTCCTGTGATTTCCAATCAAAAGATACCAACCACAGATTTTAGTGTGTGTATATGTGTGTATGATTTGGATTTTTAACGTAGCTGTAACAATTTTTAGTCATATTGCTACGATGTATGCAGTGTGGCAGTTTTCAGTGGTGTCTAGCACTGGGGCATCAAGCCGTATATATGTAGCTTGATGTTCCACCCAGTCATATTATCCTGACACAAGAACGACCAAGCCTAACACAAACCTTTTAAAGCTAAGCGCCTAGCGAGGCGGCTGTTAGTACCATGTTAGAATATAGAAATGGACTAATATAAGTTAAAACAATGTAACTGTGCAGACCTTTATTGACTCATCACTCATTCCTTTTTGACGATGAAGGCATGTGATACGCTTCACAAGACAATCTTCTGAAATCATTGCAATTCACCTCGACAACATTCTACAGCAGCGGTTATTAAAGACCAGGGTCATATGTAAAACAAGGGATCTCACTAAAAATGGACACGACTTTGCTTTTGAAAGATCGAATGCGTAGAAGGTTAAAACAACCATGCTAAAAAAACACGTGCTATACGCAAGCGTAATTTTTGAAAAAAGTAATAGCCTAGTTTAACCACAACAACCATTATATATATATATATATATATATATATATATATATATATATATATATATATATATATATATATATATATATATATATATATATATATATATATATATATATATATATATATATATATATATATATATATGATCATAACAAGATATCACTGGCATGACACTGTGCCATTCTACCCTATATTACTATTTCAAGGATCGACGAATATTGGCTAGCGAAGATCGGGCTATCTACAATGTACTATATCTCAGGTAACGAAGCTAATGAAAAAAATATTAGATCTACATAAAAGTGGATACTGATCTTATGTTAGAAAAGAAGTAAATTGGAAATATAAGGATTAAATTATCATCGTTATGCATTTATTTACTTTGTGAGCAATTAGGTAAAATTTACACATCGATAAATACCCAGCCATTATCATTTAATCCTGTAATGTATATTATAGGTCATACCTATTTGTACTACCACGTTTATTTTATTACATTTTCTATGTAGCTTCGGTTTGCGTAGTATAATGAAATGTTTTATATTCTTGTATGCGACTTTGCAGGAGATCTAAATTAGTAATAAAGTTTTTATTTTATTAGCAAATGTTTAGTATCATATGACTCTTATTCACTTCTTAGCATCATATGACTCTTAGTCACTTCTTAGCATCATATGACTTTTATTCACTTCTTACCATCATATGACTCTTATTCACTTCTTAGCATCATATGACTCTTTTTCACTTCTTAGTATCATATGACTCTTATTCACTTCTTAGCATCATATGACTCTTATTCACTTCTTAGTATCATATGACTCTTATTCACTTCTTACCATCATATGACTCTTATTCACTTCTTAGTATCATATGACTCTTATTCACTTCTTAGCATCATATGACTCTTATTCACTTCTGAACCAGTTTGTTGCTTTGTAATGTTTTGCCGATTATATAATTTTTATAGCTTACCATATATAACGTCACTCACTACATGTTATCGTATATGCCCGTGTCATTCTTAGTACAAAGGGTTATAATTATTTTCAGCTGATCACAACTGATAGTGGCAGACGTGGAGTTGATCCATGGTGATCAGAGTTAATCATAGAAGTTGTAGTCCTCACCTATAGTGCTCACTATAGAAATTGACCACGAATGCTGCGTTGCTGGCCATAGCGGCTGACGATGGAGCTGGCTGACGGAGCTGGTTGAACGGCTGCCGTGCAGCTGATTGGACAGTGTGTTGATGGCCGAGTAGTAGATGATCGGGCGTTGTTGATCGATTGGTGGGCGGTGATTGCTTGATTGACAAAAATATTTAATGGTGGTCGGCGACTATCTGTAGCTCTGACTGATTTACCAGTGCGACTGGCAGCCAATTATTCTAGTGACGGAGTGGTTTGTGTAACTCCATACATGTAATTTTGTAGCCATGGGCTTATTTTATGATTTGTTATACCCAATATTTTGGGACTGTAAAGATATATTGTATGATATCTGTCCCATTTTGTTCATGATTTTACTATTGGTGTAAAGTACCTAACTTTTCATTTTTGAGTTAATACATTTTTTATGAGAAAAGTATATCGTTCTAACTATTTGAGTAAAATGAATAATTATTCTCGTCGTGAAATTACTGTGAATCATTGACCTTTGTCCTTGTACTGTGTAAAGTCATTTACTTGTATTCACATTTATATTTGATATTTTTAGGTTGGTGAGGATTGTGTCAATTAGTCCAATAACAGGATCTTGCATACGCACCTTATTCATAATTCTTTTTTCATTCGAGTCGTTCATCCATAAACATTATATCATCTTCAAAAGTGATCTGTTTTAAATTTGAAATCCATCTCGTTATCCTGTTATAAACTGTCTTTAAGTTCATGATATTCTAAAGGCCGTGAAGGGTATGACACATGTCATCCATTTTGGAAACAAACGTGTCACCTTAAAGATGGTGCTGTGACTAAAATCACGGACACCGGTGTTTTAAATATTGAAGTGTTACGTGTCTAGGCACTTATAAAAAGTGACAAAAAAGAATAAAGGCAAAAAGCTTTGTAAAAATTAACAAAAAAATTATTTCCCTAGAAAACCAAGGTAAAAATGGGAAAAAAACCAGAAAGGTTTTACGAATCAAATTCAAAACTAATCCAAGAATAAATAGAAATCGTTGTATTAAAATGTCCTAAATGAATCTTGAGTACGATGTCCGGATGAAATTCAAAATGGAAAGCGATGGCGTCTGTTGTGGTCAGCTTCGTACTCATGTGTCAACAGCTTCTTTGTTGAATCGCTGAAAATAATATTCCAGTTTGGAATTCCGAATAATTTTCAATAAATATCTTTGTCCAAGAATTATTTTAGTAGCATTTGTGTTTCCAGGGAAAATCTATTTAAATTCAGTAAAATAAAATATTCAACTCAAACTGGTCAGAACACATGTTTTGAAGCCCAAATGAACTATCTCCTATAAAAAATTATTCAAATCAAATTCAAAATTAATCCTTGCATAACAAAATATAAATCTTATTATGAAAATGTCCTAAAAGAATCTGAGTTCGATGTTTCGATGAAATTCAAAATGGAAGGCGATGGCGTCTAATTTGGTCAACTCAAACTGGTCAGAACATATGTTTTAAAACCCGAATGAACTATCTTCTATGACAACAAGTTAGACACTAATTATGCAAAATAGATTTGCGTATGAGGATGACGTGGTCACCATTCCAGAACAGCATATAAGCTTTTTATATGCCTAACATCATGTACTCTCAGAATGGCCTTGGTTTCACTGAATGAATCTTACTCTTATAAAGAAATAATTTTTTAAAGAAAGTTTTTTTTTTTTTTACCAGAATCCCTATTAGTTCTGAATCAAGGTCTGCATCTAGTGTTTCAATATTATAAGTCACTCGAACAAAACTGAATTAATTTTATAATGATAAATGTCAAATCTAGAACATAAAATTATCATAGTAGACAGGAGGTATCATTACAATAACATGTAATGGAATACCATTACGCATACCAGCCCAAAGAAATATTTATTTTCTTTAAAATAACCCATGATTACATAGTCCTGTACCTGACTTCAGGTCACAATTAGCATGTTCTAAAAATAAACCAAACACTATTACCGAATGGAAAATGTCCTTCTGGAAGGTATGTAATGTTCATAAAGTAACATCTTTGTTACAATTAGAAGTATGTTAATATAAGCGTAGCATAAAACGTAATAAATAGCATATAGACATGACAATTCATAATGAATTTCGAATGTACTAGACTCAAACTGAGAGAGATATGTTGTTTACGAAATCAAAATCAATTATTCAGGTTAAATGGAAAATGAGCTCGATTTTGAACAAGGTAAAGTCCAAAATACAATGTTTCAGTATCAACAGCATATAATGAAAATAGAAAAGTAAAAAGATAAGAAACGAATAATGCAAATCAAATAAACACAACACCATGTGACTGTTAATAATACAGATTATAAAAGGGTGTATAGAACACGAATACCCCACAACAGTGCCAGAAAACCCACCATGTAAGCAATGTATGACGCAAAGATATCTGTAACATGATATACCATTAGACTCTCATTCTGAGACACACAAATGATATGATCGCAACAGCATCTACTCCCATTGTTGTGCCTACTGATATCGAGACACTCATACTAAAAGAATTTATATAAATATGGACACACTCATACAAGTATATTACTACTAATACTGAACGTACACTTATACTAAAACAATTATTATCAAGTGTATTACTACTAATATTGAACTGACACTCATAATAAAATAATTGATATCAATAAGGACACGCATACAAGTGTATTACTACTAATATTAAACTAACACTCATACTAAAACAATTGCTATCAATATGGGCACTCATACAAGTGTATTACTACTAATATTAAACTAGCACTCATAATAAAACAATTAATATCAATATGGACACTCTCTTACAAGTATACTACTACTAATATTAAACTAACACACATTCATAAACAATTGCTATCAATATGGACACGCATACAAGTGTACTACTACCAATTTGAACTGACACTCATACTTAAACAATTGCTATCAATATGGACACTCTCATACAAGTGTACTACTACTAATATTGAACTGACACACATACTAAAACAATTGCTATCAATATGGACACTCTCATACAAGTTTATTACTGCAAATATTAAACTAACACTCATAATAAAACAATTGCTATCAATATGGACACGCATACAAGTGTATTACTACTAATATTAAACTAACACACAATCTTAAACAATTGCTATCAATATGGACACCCATAGTAATACTATTACTACTAATATTGACCCTAGTAATAAGATTATTACTACTAATATTGATACTACACAAAGACTATTACTACTAATATTGACACCCATAGCAAGACTATTATTAATAATATTGACACCATTAGCAAGACTATTACTAATAATATTGACACCATGAGTAAGATTATCACTACTAATATTGACACTCACGCCAAGACTATTATTACTAATATTGACACTCCCATGCTAAAATTACTACCGCTCAGGTAGCCTAAGTGGTAGAGTGTACGCCTCGGATGCGGGAGGTCGCGGGTTCTAACCCCAGCCAAGTCACCAAAGACTTAAAAACATTGTATTATCAGCTCTCTCGCTTGGAGCTCAGCCTTAAGACTTTAGTTTAAAGACCGGTCTGCCAAGTGTCAAATTAATGTGCTGATGGGAAGCCACACGTCTGTGCCATGATATCCCAGCACTAGATATCACTATAAACTACCGAACTGCAGAAATCGTGGTGGTATAACTGAAACATTGTTGCAAGGCACGTTAAAATCAAATTACACATCACGCTAACTAATATTATCACTACTATAATGAAATTTTGACACTCGATGTTAATGAATCTCAATTTCAGATGCTATTTGAATGACAATGCTATTAATTGCAAAATGCAAAAAGGAGTTTATAGAAACATATTTTGCTTTAAACAATACGTGAAACACCACCATAACCGAACTTGTCCGTCCCTAAACAATGTCGTGGAAGATTGCATTTCACGGTTCCATCCTTGACTGACACGTTTCCATCTGATAGCCCATTTCTGTTAAATATATTAATATATTCAGAAACCCAATTTTGATTTGTAT
This sequence comes from Potamilus streckersoni, assembly GCA_016746295.1. NCBI lineage: Eukaryota > Metazoa > Mollusca > Bivalvia > Unionida > Unionidae > Potamilus > Potamilus streckersoni. The sequence goes on from JAEAOA010001967.1 coordinate 238,940, forward strand.
CGCTTTATTTGAAAATCTTTCGGTATTATTTCTATTTTTGTATTAAACGGTACACTTCTTGATTATTTAACAACGAAACAACTGTTCATTCTTATAATGGCGGACATTAGATTTGTTAGGACTACTCCGGTGGCCTACACAGAAAATGTGTTTGCCTCAGATACGGGAGTTCACGGGTTCGAGCCCCTAGCGAGTCATCCCAAAGAATGACACAAAATTTTACTTGCTTCTGCTCCGCTTGAGTGGTTAGTGGTAGGGTTAGTGCCCCAGTTTTAGACATAATCATAGGCTGCCACACTGCAGACATGGTAGAGATCTGACTGATAAAGTGCATAAGCTAGCTAAAAATCAAAATCACACACACGCATACACACACACATATGCACACACACATAATATTATCTCTTGTATACATCTGTTAACACAAATTTGTTATATTGACTCCTCGTAACATGCTTAGAAAATGCCATCAAACTTACATAAACAGACATCAAATATTGCCACTACAGCAGCCATCTTTAATTTATTGCTAAAGTTACCGATCCTGAATGAATGGCAATATCAACATAAGATTTCTTATTATGTCTGACTGATCCAGGATTAAACTGGGGTCAATGTGATATCCATTATGGCCACCATGGTTGTTTGATGATATTAGATAAATTAAAAAAAGTACAATATATATGTTTTGTCCCTCTCGAACATATACAAAACAAACAAACGTAATAAGCGTTGTGTTTTTAAAACTCTCCATGACCGTTTAATATAGGTCTAATTCCTGTAGAGACAGCCATGTCGAGTTTTAAAAACACAACGCTTTTTATGTTTATTTGTTTTGTCTATGTTTTGTATATGCCTTTGAAAAAAGACTCATTAGGTGGCGCTCTACAGTTTCGTATTTAGCATAGGGTTAAAATTTTAAAGAAAAAGAGTTTCCCCGGGTTTCCTCACTAGTTATACTGGTGTTTTAAAAGAGACTTTGTATATCTTAGGTATTGTTCAAAGAACCTTTAATTCCCTTTATTTTGATGTATGATTGATGGGTGTAATATGGGTTAGAGAGTATACAGCTTGACCTTACTACAGATGTGCATCTTTCAAAAAAGTGCTAGCTCCACTTGCTCATTTTTACTTCTCGAACTTTAGAGGTAAATTGTAAAAAAAAGAGCCGATAACTTGTTTTTACATTTTATGTATTTGGTAATTCAGTCACTGCACTTTTAGAAGCTGGTATTACCTAGTTTGGCAAAATTCATTTTCCATATTTTAATAGCTGCCAAGAATAGTGTACTTTAGACAAATTTTGGTTGATTTTTGGAGCACAAGAGAGCAGTCATTTTAGTTCGCAGTGTCCTAAGCTCATTTTAAATTTCCAAAAGTACAATATCCAAAGAAATTTCATCCACATTACATGAAAGTAGTATATAGGTATGCCAACATTCTCTCCACTGTGCATGTTTAAAATGCAAACAACTTCACCTTACATACATCACTCTCTCAAAAGTACATAATAACTGGTGAGCGCCACCATAAAGAGTATATAGAAATTATTATTGTATGATTTAGTTTTGATTATATGGCTGAAATATTTAAGTTGCAAGCATCAAAACAGTCCGTTGTAATAATCGTCCTATATTTTCCCCCTCAGAACAGCATTTATTAGAGTCAGAGTCTTAAACCGGTACAGCCCCCCCCTTATGATAAAAAGTGAACAATTTTAAACATGTGCATTGCATTTTGTCAACATAGCAACCAGTGTTATGCCGATAGACAGGAACATGAAACTAACCATATTTATTCCTGAGATGTCAACAATAAATTTTACAGTTAGAAAAGGAATATAACAGGTGAGGTTCATAAAGTTCAAAGGTCAAAGGGTAAACTATTAACTAATTCTTTGATATGGAAGAAAGCAGATTTGCTTTGTTATCATTTTTTTTTAATTTCTTTGCAAATAAATGAAATGAAACATTTTCACTATGTATTTCTGTTATTTATTGCAACATTTTTCAATTTAAGTTGACTGTATTTCTATATTCTAAGACTTCTAATTTCCCCATAATGAAGGTCACTACTCACCCAAACATGCCTCATAGCAACGTAGGTATGCTAGAGCAAAAAATAAGCATAATTAGCTTATTTTCATGAATATAATCATTGTTAATGTACCATATTACCCAGAAGATCATACATAATAATATGAAAATAAGAAAAATAATTGCATATATGTATATATTTGTTTTTAAGGTGGCGCTCTACAGTTTCGTATTTAGCATAGGGTTAAAATTTTAAAGAAAAAGAGTTTCCCCGGGTTTCCTCACTAGTTATACTGGTGTTTTAAAAGAGACTTTGTATATCTTAGGTATTGTTCAAAGAACCTTTAATTCCCTTTATTTTGATGTATGATTGATGGGTGTAATATGGGTTAGAGAGTATACAGCTTGACCTTACTGCAGATGTGCACCTTTCAAAAAAGTGCTAGCTCTACTTGCTCATTTTTACTTCTCGAACTTTAGAGGTAAATTGTAAAAAAAAGAGCCGATAACTTCTTTTACATTTTATGTATTTGGTAATTCCGTCAATGCACTTTTAGAAGCTGGTATTATCTAGTTTGGCAAAATTCATTTTCCATATTTTAATAGCTGCCAAGAATAGTGTACTTTAGACAAATTTTGGTTGATCTTTGGAGCACAAGGGAGCAGTCATTTTAGTTCGCAGTGTCCTAAGCTCATTTTAAATTTCCAAAAGTACAATATCCAAAGAAATTTCATCCACATTACATGAAAGTAGTATATAGGTATGCCAACATTCTCTCCACTGTGCATGTTTAAAATGCAAACAACTTCACCTTACAGACATCACTCTCTCAAAAGTACATAATAACTGGTGAGCGCTACCTTAAGAGTCAAAAGCGCTCAGGCTAGTTAGTTATTAGTTTCGCACTTTTCGTCGACAGTTTATTGCCTCTATCTTAATCAATCTCTGACACACGTGATTTCTTGCTGGATCCAGTGCGCTTGGAAGGGCTGTTATTCGCCATGTAATTGGCATTTATATATATATATATATATATATATATATATATATATATATATATATATATATATATATTTTTTTTTTTTTTCTTCATATTACAGCTCTAAGGTGGTTGGTATTAACAAACCACGCTCTAACACGAGATGCGTGTCCCCCCAAACAAAACCGCGACATTGTACCTAGAACTGGCCATAAATCAATTGCAAGTGTTCGTAATTAGACAAAAATCGTCAAACAAATATTCTGGATATTTCCAAATTCTCAACTCATGTAAGGTCTACTGGAATCCTGACTGTTGGATAAACCCGTACCACTAATAAAAACTAACTTGAAAATGTGAGACTAGAACCATAAATGTACCTGACAAACATACAAATAATGTGTCCAGCGTAAAGTAAATCGGTCAGCGTTGTAGCATGACAAAATGCGATTTAAGAATTGTTCTTTGTAGTGATTCTTAATAAGGTTTATTTATTTTATGTTACTCGGTTTGATTCATTTTCGCTAGTCTGAATGATATTTTGCGATTTTGTTATTTGCTTTAGTGGTTTCTTTAAAATAATAATTAAAAGACAAAAGAAACCCAAGTAAGACTTGTTACTTATCTTATCTAACATATCTTCCAACTAACACACTCACACACACACTCACGCACACACACACACACACACACACACACACACACACACTGTAACCGTGCTTTTTTACAGATTGATTTAGTGTTGTATTTTAGCTGCCAACGAGAGGAGCAAACTACATTTATCAATCTACTACATGGTAACGCCCATTTGTAAAACACCAGATTTTAAAACTCATGAAACATTGAGTTAACGGCAACAGATTTTATAACTTATGAAACATTGAGTTAACGGAACCAGATTTTATAACTCACGAACTATTCAGTTAACGGCACCAGAGTTTAGAACTCGTGAAACATTGAGTTAACGGCACCAGATTTTATAACTCATGAAACATTGAGTTAACGAACCAGAGTTTAGAACTCATGAAACATTGAGTTAACGGCACCAGATTTAGAACACTGCAAACAAAAGACAAGAAATTATCTGCCATACATTATGCTCAAAATCATCTTGACAAATAGATCGACAAAATTCGTTTTGTGATGAGATAAGTGAAAAATTCACATGGTTGGTTGAATCGACGATAAAATGGTACGAATATAAACTATAAATGCGGACACTATTTTCATAAATTATCTTAATAAAATAGATCATAAACATGCATAGCAGAAATGCTTATTCTTCTGTTTACGAAATTAATTCATCTCGAAAACTTATTATTACCATGATTTATTATTATTATTATTATTATTATTATTATTATTATTATTATTATTATTATTATTATTATTATTATTATTATTATTATTACTATGATTTATTATTATTATTATTATTATTATTATTATTATTATTATTATTATTATTATTATTATTATTATTATTATTATTATTATGATGATGATGATGATGATGATTATTATTATTATTATTATTACTATGATGATGATTAATTATTATTATTATTATTATTATTATTATTATTTTTATTATTATTATTATTATTATTATTATTATTATTATTATTATTATTATTATTATTATTATTATTATTATTATTATTATTATTATGGTGATGATTAATTATTGTTATTATTATTATTATTACTATGATGATGATTAATTATTATTATTATTATTATTATTATTATTATTATTATTATTATTATTATTATTATTATTATTATTATTATTATTATTATTATTATTATTATAGCCTGTGTTGAAAGTGGATGAACATTGATCAGTGGGAATAAAAATGATACAAAAAGTAATAATGTTTAAACTTTAGAACATATTCGGCGTTGACTGCGACTAGATGATCTAGTTAGTTCCAATACAAAATGCTGCTTTGTTCAATCATATACCATTTGGAAGTAACTTTCAAGTAGACGGAAGTACAATGAATTACCAAAATAGTTTATATTCGATGGCTTTAGAGCGTACTCCTTTATAATTTCAATACCGGGATCAATTGCAGATCTGGTAAACCCTGCAGCCAGTAGCATTCACTTAAAGGTGATGCTTTGTACGAAAGCTTGATCCATGCCTCAGGCCAAGGATTAGGTATCCTCGGGGTGCATTTAGACTATTATTATACAGAAACCCCGACTATCACCTGCCATTAAGGGATCTATTCTGAACGATATTGACTTATATTATCCTGGGATGAAAGCAAGAAAGAACCTTTTAAGATTAATGTTCTTAATGCAAGGTGTTAAAACGATTACGTGTTAACAAGTGTGCATGCATTATCGTCCGAATTTTCTAAATGTCTTCGTGAAATTTCACAGCAAAATATAAAAACACGGATTTTATCTTGAAACACATTGGTCATTTTATTCTAAAACTCATCAGACATGAATAATAATAGCAAAGAATGACAATTAAAAATAATTAATAATTAATAAACAATTAATGCAATTAAAAATAATTAATACTCACATTTGGAATATTTGGCAGCACATTGCTTTAAATTCACAAAATGTTTGGTTTTGAATCCGGTATATGTTATGTTTGTAACATATGAAACACATTGTCTGATATTTCATAGAATCTTAACATGTGTAATCAGAGACAGATGGATTTTATAGTTAAGGACTATTCGGGTGTTTTGTTTTTGATTTGCGGTATGCCGTACAAAATCCTGTACAAAATACAAAAATTAGGAAAAGACAAAACAATATCAGATTAAGGGTTTGGATCATAGTGAAAAATTCTTTGGTATTATTTTATTTTCATTGTCTAACATTTGCAAACTAAACTGTCTTAAATATTTCAAATTTTTGTTGCCAAAGCTGTTACATCGCTGCTTATCAGACAAATTTTCAAGGCCCAAACTTTTAATTCAGTGGTTTATTAGTTTCAATTTTACCTTGTTGCACGCCGAAACAAAAACGAGAACAGCTTTATGATTTTCGTGTTTAGTTTCTGTCTCCGAATCAAACTGTAGACGTTCATCAGTTTTTCGTCAGTCCATCTATCAGTCTACATGTTGGTAAGGGGGCCCAGAGTGGCCGAGTGGTCTAAAGCGCTCTCCGTTACGGATCACTGCCATCTCACCTGTCTGCTTGGGTTCAAGTCTAAGATTCGGCGAATGTGGGTATGTGAGAAAGCTTGCCAGTAGCTTATCGAGGGTCAGTGGTTCTTTCCGCGGATTTTACGGTTTCTTCCTCCACCATTAATACTGGCCTTCATGTATATATCGTGTGCTGAAAAATGGCGTTAAGCCCCAGAACAACAACATGTCAGTATGTCTTTTGTTCTTCGTTCTCTTTTTTTTCCCTTCCACAGTTTCAACTTTATATTGTATCAAATATTCGAATTTTTACACCTGGTTTTATTTCTGGATGTTGTCAGCAAGTTTGAGGATACTACATATACAAAATTTTAAATCGATCAGTTCTCGTAATTGAAAAATCCCGATTTTCTCCATAAAACCGTGCGAAAAATAGTGCTAACTTTTTAAAGCCAAATGTTGACGTTGACGATCATTCCATATTAATGTATTACTGTTTTGCATTCTGGTTTATTGGCTCTACCGGTCATAGGCTAGAGTTCCTAATGACAGGGTCCGTTCATCCGTTAACACTAGTTTGCTGTCACTACTAGTAGTAGAGGAAAATGAGGGTTTTGGCCCACCACCCCCTCCCACACCTCCTCCCCCACCCCCGCCAAACCCCTCATTTTCCTATACTACTACTATGTAGACAGGTATTTTGTAACCAGACAAAACAACAGGTGTTGGAATGCGATAAGCTCTGTCAACAGAAGTGACGAATTTGTTAGAACAGCGTATGTGTGGAATATGATTATTCTAAAGACGGCAAATAGGTTTTACCACAAATTTTTTATCAGATAACAGGATGAAAATTAAACTGTACATTAAAACGCTTCAGTTAACAAGGCGGAAATTAAACTAGCATTAGAATGAAAATGATATTATTTTATATCTCATTACCAATGATTAATGTTTCAACTGTTGATATTAAAAATACTTCACTATCACGACTATAGATACTAAATTTTACTTTACCGCTCACACATCGATGGGACTCAAACAAATCTTTCATTTCTGGTTTGTTCAGAGGATATTTTATGTTGATAAAATATACCCTTGACCGATCGAGATCAATTGTGAGTTTAGTATAGTTTTGTTGGTTAATGGGGCTGTGAAAGTTTTTAAATTCCGCTAGCAACTTTTGATACAATTGTTCGAGATAATTGAAATACACGCTGTTATAAGATCTGAGGAGCGAAAGTTTTAACTTGTCACGTGTTCCATTAAAACATATACCTGATGTTTCATTATTAAATTCAACTGTCAATTGTTTACCGTCCATCATTATATATTTGATGTTACTATTGTAGCTATTTGTCATTGTCAAATTTTCAAACATTATTTTACAAGTTTAGATAAAATTTTAGTCACAATGAAAATACCCAAAGGCAAATGTATCTACTCCATTTTCACAATAACGTTTGTCATCAAAATTACACAATCCACGTTTGATAATGACATCTGTTTCAAGCTTATGATGATTTGTTCGAATTGCCATAGCTCTCATAAAACTAACACCGCCATCAAGCGCGTACTTGTAGTCATCAAATTTCATAAACTTTTTAACAAAATTACGAGGCAGACCTTTGGCTTTTTTCGTTATTTTATTATTGTCTAGCAATATGGCATACATTTTGCTGCGTAATCCGATAAAGTATTTGATAGCGCTTGAGTTCATTTCATCTTTAAACTTACCAATAACCTTTTTATTTGTGTCGTCATGAAATTTACTGTCACGTGGATAATCGGAAAGATCAAACAGATGTCGATTATTGTACATGTCCTGATAGATGTCCTCACATTTGATTTCATATACGAGCGAATCATTATCAGAAAACAATAATCTACTAGCCGGCCACTGATTTTTAACAAAAGTGTAATGAAAATCGTACATCAGCCACTTTGATAAATCTAACACTGCAGCTCCAACATAGATCGGCTTGTTTAGTTTTAGATTTACTTTTCTTCTTTGTATTGCAACAAGATTTTCATTAAATATTTTCATGCTCACAAAATCATCGTCTGACACAAGTTTGTTTCTGCGATTGACATCATTAACTATTTCAATATTTACACGTTTCCTAATATTCTCCATCGTCTTACCAAAAACGGAATTGTTCATCAGTTTAAAGAAGTTTTTTTCAAACTCTGTTTTCGCTGCAGCCCTTCTTGAAGTGTTTGAGTTAATATAACCTCTCATCCACGACGACTGATTAAATTTTAGTACACGATGAACTTTTCTCAACACAAGACAAGCATCGACTGCTTGTTTTAAAACTTTCTAAAGCAAAACGTAATTTTTCTTATCATGTAAATTTGGTACTAGTTTCTTGACCATGGAATGTTGCCTTGGTGATGCTAACGCTTGTTGTTCTTTTGATAACAAACTATAATCTATGACCATCGATTCCGCACAGAAAGGGTAATCGTTATGTAATTTGTGTAGCGAATTTGGATAATCGAGATCAACTTCAACGAAATAGGAAACATCTTCGGGTATCTTTTTTTCTGTCTCCGATAGAAATCGATCAGCCGTGATCCAATGAAATCCACCAAGAGGCATTGGTTCTGCCATCGAATACCCGTACAAGTTATTACAATCTAGATAAACTATATACTTCGAAGGAAGGTCAGGGTTATACTGTTTCAAATATTTGCTGTTTACTTCAGCATACTTTTTTGTTATTACACTAATACCGCCTCGGATACCTTTTTCAATAAAATTGAACATATCCACGTCTGTCAGTAATTCCAACCTTACCTTACTAAACTTTAGCAGAGCATCCCATGACAGTCCAGGGGCAGAATAATACCAGCATGGATCTAGTCCATAATTATTATAACTCACTTCACGAAAACTTTCAAAAACATCTGCTAATAATAACACGTCAGTTTTCAAATACAAATCATGATAATCACCAAAAGTCTCACAATCAAACTCTTTCCAGATATCTTGTGCATACCTGTACTCATCATCAGTTATATTTTCATATTTAAGTTGTGAGTAAAATTTATCTTTGCCAGGTAAAGATGTTTCATCAAATTTACTCCAGTCGTCGAGGTATTCGTATGGAAAGACTCTTTTTTTAGCTAGTAGATTAAATTTATCTCCAAAACAGTCTCTTAAGTTATCAAATTTACTACAACCTTTTACTAGCTCATCTAACGAGGCTGCCATAAACTGCAGGCTGTCTAGAAAACGCAATTTACCTAGCGTAACTGACATGTACTTTTCAAAATTATTTGGGATGCATTTGATGACGTTATAGAGTTTTAGACGAGATTTTAGATCAGGATCACCAAAAGCTTCTACTATAATATGGCTATCATATCCTCGAAAATTGTGAAGAATAACCGGATTAAAATCTGGAGCATGAAATTTTAAATTACACTGATTATAAGCCGCTCCACGATACTGTCCAGTCAAATGACAATGGTCATGTACTTTTTTGTTGTCAGTATCAAAAGCTTTTTCACAAATATGACAAATTTCTGCTTGCTCGTGATCGGATTCTTGTTGAGGTGTTAATTTTAACATTGGCGTTACTTTTTTCAAACGATAAGTAATATTATCAACTTCATTAATCAACTGCTTGAGAAGGTAGATAGCTGGATTTTTACCACAATATAATTTAATTGGTTTAGATAATCTAGAATCCGTACAACAAACTACCTTATACGCTACTCCACATGGAACATGATTTTGAACTTTTCTTGTACTCGATTGATTAGGATTATTTTCTACGCCAAGTACAGGTTGAAGTAAACACTCAAAATCAGCGTATATAACGAAAGGAATTTTTAGTTTGTGATTATGATGGACAAACTGTAACACACTATCTTTTTTAGATGGCATTGTTATTCTTTGCACATCATTACAGTACTGCAAATGCTTTTGTAATGTTTCATTGTTAGCACAACCATGCAAGCAGCGGTAACAAAAGAACTTTTTTTTCCTATTTTTATTGTACTGTTTACCAACTAGTCCGTTAAAGTTTTTAATCCAAACGTAATGATTTTTGTAAAACAGTAAATTTATAGTCGATTGTGAAGCTTTTTCTGATATATATCTCGGGTATACATCCTCTTTTTCATCTAGTCCGAAAACGTTAATTGAAACATTATTTTGCTTTTCAAATTTTGGTATTTGATTTTCTGCCACAGGAAAGTTAATATCTTTAAAATTTAATCTAGACACGTGACTGATATATTTTTCAACGCGATCAGCGTGTTTTTCTGCTGGAAATAGTGCGGAAAGAACAGCCCATTGGAAACACTTGTTATCTACGTTTTTGATGTTTATACAACATCTTTTACTTTTTATTTTTGGTGGCAGGTCGATGTATGAACTACCTCGTAATGCGTTATATTTCATCGTGTGAAACAATATTTCTTTGATCATTTCAAACTTCCAACCCGAACCTAATTGAGTGAATTCCTCTATTTTTTTCCAAATTTCTTGGTGTATTTCATCAGATAGTGATAACAGATCAGTCCCAAGCAAAACACGTCTTGATTTTGCGTTCATATAAGGTTCTGCAATTTCCTTGTTAGGTAATTCTTCCGTTATAACTAACTTTGAAAATATAACATGATATTGCACAAATAATCTGATACTTTTATGTTTTTTGAGCTCACGTTTTACCGTTGTCTGTAGTAGGTGGTAAAGATTTGCTGCATTAAAATTTACTAAAACAATTTGATTATCAAACTGATAACTATTATCAAAACCTGCAAAAGCAGTCGCTATTTTATTAGGTTCTCCCATAAGGCTTCTCTTAGCTATATCACGCAATTTTAATATTATTATACTATAATGTAATATCTAATTGATAATTTCCTCACACTGCGCATGCGCTAAAAATTAATTGAAGATAAAAAAATCTCCTATAGTATAATGACAGCAAATCTAACAAACACATGCGAGCAAGAAGCATATCAAATTCACCCAAAGTATAACTTTATCTCACACTGCGCATGCGCTAAAAATCAATTAGAGATAAAAAAAGTCGCCTATAATATAATGACAGTAAATCTGACAAGCGCACGTGAGCAAGAGATTTATCATGTTCACCCAAAATACAACTTATACGCTGGAAATACATTAGGTTCAGTTATTAACATCAAAACTAGAATATCTGTTGGCAAATTAACGTCAGCGGGTTATACGATTAGTGTAAAGGGAGATAATGCCGAGAGGATTGCAATGTTTAGAAAAGATTTTATTTACACGTTGTTTTGCGATGATATTCCAGAGGGACAGCGTGTATATCACGTGAACGATAAAGTCACTGATGACAACATTGAAAACTTATCCTTACAAGATGAGTTTCAGCCGCATCCGGTCTTTGATTTATACGAGGCTAACGATTGCGGTATTATTAGAAACAGAAAAACTAAAAAAGGTCTTGGTACTATGAACAATATGGGATATATCAGGGTAACTGTTAGAGGAACATCGACAGATCAAGTTTGTTATACTGGTCATAGGTTTGTTTACGAGGTATTCAACGAATCTATACCCAATGATCTGGTTATTAATCATATTAATAACGTAAAAACTGATAATCGATTGAGAAATCTGGAGCTAGTGACGCAACAGGAAAATGTGAGAAAAGGACGAGGTGGTGGTATTAATTTTAGATGTCCAGCAAAACCTGTTATTTCAAAAAACCTTGAAACGGATGAGGAGATCGAATTCAAATCGATTTCAGCTGCGGCGAAATATTATAAGATAAATCCCGCAGTCGTAAAATTTGTAGCTGATGGAGTAATAAAATCAACTTTTTCAAGCGAATACGATGCTAGGATTCGTTTTAGATATGATGATCAATAATATTTTGTAATTCAGTTTTAGTCAAGCAATGATGAGCAAATGCCTTGATATCATCGTGATTAAATTTTAGCGTCGTTACTGCACTTTCATTAATTTTATTTTTTTCTGCTTCTGTTAGCAATATTTTACGAGAATCACCTTGCATTACAATAACGTCAACACTATAACCCAACAAACATTTTCTTACAGCTTCGGTTAGTTCGTTGTAATTTACTATATTAACTTTTTGGTGATATTTTATCTCATCAGTCATCTTATAATAATAAATTAGATAAAAATATATTATAATAATGGACTTGATGAAACGACTCGCTGAACTCTACAAACAAGATACTAGCGACAAAGTCGCCAGCGATAAGGTCGTCAGTGATGAGGTCACATTTTCCAAAGATTTCATAGACAAATCTTTTGGTTATAATGAAGATGATATTTTATATAACAGCGAATCTGATGATGATGGTGAAATAGTCACTGTTGCTGACAGATCAAATTACAGCAGGCCAACAACTAAACGATATAATGTCAAGTATCACATTGCAAAAAAATAATGAAATTTAATTTTACCGTTGCCGAACAACAACTGTTTTGGCAGCTAATCAAACCTTTCTTAAACATCAGAATTCCAGGCCGCCAGAAAAATATCAAATTCGATTTCATATTTGTCAAGATTTTTAATCTAATGACGATCTCTGACGATCGTAAGCAGTATCTAATATCGTTATGTAAACCAGTAAAATGTAAATCTGTCAAACAAAAGTATGAGAAAATTTATAATAACATTATATCATAATCTGCTTAGTTGGGATCCAACTGTTAAATTTATCGCTATACCCACGCCATTTGACTAAACTTTTATTTCCTTTTTTTCTAATCACTTTCTCGATAACAAAAACATCCTGCTCAGTTTTCTGGACATAACTATAAACTGCCACACTGCAGACATAATCATATCACATCACATAGAAGCCTTAGTTTCGAAAGATCACAACTGAATCATTATTGAAAAGATATATACTTTACGATTAACAGTGTAGTCATCTCTTTCATCAACATCAGTCTTAGAGGAACAGGGATTCTGCTCTCCATTCATTCTTTAATCATTTTCGACGAAACAGTTACACTTCGACTAAAGTTATTATTATTTGAGTTCCTTTAATTCTCATGCTGACAAGTGAGTTGGAAGAAGATTCTCATTTTCACTTCTATTGAAAATTCATCCCTTAAACCTCATCCATTCTTAGAATAATAACTAATATTATATCAAATGACACGAAAAGCATCCTTCAAAACAATTTGTTTTCTGTAATTTCTTTCACGACATTGGTAATAATATTTACCATATTTCATCACCACTCTTTATAAATCCTAATTTAGCACATTGTGAATATAAATTCTAGACGATATACAATTTCTACTTATTTGATTAAACATTTTCTAGGAATCTTTGTAAATCTCCTATCATGCCTCTTGATCTCTCCAAGTCGCATTTCAAGTCATTACTTTTGCAAACAGTTTATATAGCTAATGGCATGTTATTTATGTATAGCGTAGCTTTTACTTAACAGAAAACTCATATATTTAATTTCCACTGAAAAATGTCAATATAATATTATTTAAAACAAATTATGGTACTGGTCAATGCATGCTTGTAATTATCAAAATTAAATTATCTTTAACCGTGTATATCCTTTCTATATATGTAAATAGCAACATGTAACCACCTGTCTAAACATAAATATTTCCTTACAATTTCGTGTTTAATTTATTTCATTTTAACGTTGCTGATTTGCTAATTTATATTTTGGACAGGCGCATGTGCAATTCAAACATTAATTCGAGGTTATTTACAATGGCAATAATTTACAATCTTTTACTTTTAAAAACAGTTCAAAAAGGAAATAATCCCACACACCCGCTATATTCGTTGTTCTGCCGATACAGAAAGGGTTAGAAACTTTGGTTCGTAGATTCGTAAAAAAAAATCATGGCAGCTTACAATAAAATATTTTTCAGACTTAAATTATTTCATCTCCTTGTAGCAAGGAAGGGCTGCTTTGAAAGTTGTTCGATGGCTTCAGCATGTGAAGGAGATGATATATAATTTTAGTCTTTAGAATCTCAATACTCTTATTTCTCAAGTGTACTACGTCTGTGAAAAAAAAGATAGTATATATTTTTTCTTCTGTTCGAAGTAGGAATAGGAAGAAGGAATAAAGTGTAATTATGAATACAATTGACTTCTAATTCTGAACAGATATGGGTGTAACAAGCGTGTAATTGATACTGTGTGTGTTGTCCTTCAGCATTTGTCCATCCATGTTAGTGATGGACTTTACAATGCCATATGTGTCGTACACGAATTGCATTTTATCTTCTTTAATTGACTTTACATAGGACCATAAATTTATATGCTAAAAGCATTGCCAGAATGTAATTTGATCTTTACTTTGGACCGATTCGATTGGCAATTATAGTCGTATATGCATGTGCGGTTGCCTGGCGACTTTTAAAGTCTCTAGAGAGACCAGAGATCCCACCAGAAGGGTGGGACTCTTTTAACCCATTCCATGGTTGGCCGTCAGCCCGGGTCCACGGGGAGGCACTGGGCCCAGGGCTGGACCTTTTCGCTTCATACCAGACCTTAAGACCTTGACATTCATACAGCTCAGGACGAACATCTCCCAAGCCAGCAACAGGACAAGAGCACCAGGAAAGCCACCACCAAAGCAAGGCCCGCAGAGGCCAACAATTGTAACATAAGTCAGGACAATACAGATGAACATGAACAACCAGGGTCACAGCAGGAAATCCTTTCTCAACACGGGCTTTCCGAGCCTAGGATCCCACCCAGTTTAGCTAGTATGTTTTCCCTAGCGTCTGTTTATGACACAAATTGTCACACAGTACAGGACAGACAGATAGATAAAGCCATGGTAGGATTCATAGTTCAGCATAAGCTTGCCGAGTTTCGGATCCCACCCAGGCGTTTGCTAGTATGTTTTCCCTAGCAACTGTTGGAATGGCCACACATAACAAACAATAAAACGGACAGACCATCTTGTAGTTCTTTTAGTTGATGTTGGAAGCTGTGGTATAGGATGTTCTAGTTGTTGAAGAGATTGCCCAAGAATCTTGCACCACCAGTTTGACATATTTGAAATTTGGCAATTTTGTAATTTCTTTTCTTGGTGGGCTTGATTCCAAGACGTATCAGCATGGAAGGTCTGGAAGTCAGCTGATGATTCTGTTGTAGATTGCCCCAGAGTCCTTATATGGGGTGATTTATAAGAGTTTTTGGTTTGAATAGGACTCCAGGGGGCTAGCAGCAATTTATGTTGTCTTTGTTGAGTAGTTTCAAAATTTTACTTTGGACCTCTAGTGAATCATCATTTAACCGGACGATGCCAGCGATGCACAGGGTCATAGAGAGCTATCACTGGCACTGGAGTAAGAAACACCTAGGTTAGTTCTAGTCCTTGTTCAAAAATGAATTTGTCTTTGATAAAATTAAAAATGTTGTTCGGCCCAGGCCCGTAAAGAGGGATATATCCCCGGTTGACCCCTGCCTTCCTTGTCGACCTTGCCGATGCATTTTAAAGCACATGGCTCTATATTTTCATTGTCATTGTGATTGCGCTTTACAGTACTTCAATAGTTTATTATCATAGACATGTACATATTCAGAGTAAATATTGAAAACATTGCGTGGTTATCAAATGATTTATGAACAACTTTAAACAGTAAATCAATACGATGATCGCCATTAGCTGGAAAGGAGCGGATGGATAAATTTACATAATCGTTCTAATAAATTATTACAGAAATAATAATCTGTCTCTGATTCATAAACAAATTGTACTTGTGTACTTGTGTATATATTATTTTCTTCTTACTAGAGGTTAATAATTAAATTTCCTTGTGCATGTACAGTTTATTCCAAAAGTATTTTTGAATTTGGTTTACACATAAGCTGGCATTCACAGGATATATTAAAAGAAAATAATATTCAACATTTATTGTCATGTTTGACAGCAGGGCCGGCCTTAGGCCGATTTGACCGATTTTGCCCAATCGGTCACCGCGCTCACAGGGACCCCGCGCATTTAAAAAGATATCTATAGGCAGATTCTAATTTTGAAGCAATGGAAACAAATTTTAAATTCAGTATCATAAAAAACTTGTTTAAAGTTTATTTCCGAATGCCTTGCTTACAGAGTTAGAGTGAAGCGTGGCGGAGCGGAGCGTGGCGTGGCGTGGCGTGGCGGGGTGGGGTGGGGTGGGTGGGGTTGGGTGGGTGGAGTGGAGGTTTTATTGAGTACTTTTGTACTGCTTTCAAACTCGTTGATCTCAAGCGATTGCAATGTAACACCCAATAAGAGCAGTAGAAGTGATTAGGGAATTTCTATCAAAGATACTTTAAACAAAAATATATTTCGACACAGCCCACTTCTAAATAAATATATTCTGACACCACCCACCCACTTCAAAATAAATATATTTATTACGTCACCTATTCCTCTTTTTACAGAAAATAGAAATTTATATTCAAATACAAGGAAGATTCTGGTTCAGTAGACTAATTGCATGACTTTTTATCAAAGAGTTTTCTAAATTAGAAAGGGCCCCTCCGTCTGTTAATGCAGGATATTATAACATTACAGAGCACAATAAAATGTCTTATTATATTGACTGTTAAACAATTAAGCTCACCTCCGAGTCCAACAATGAAACCGACTAGTTATAAATCTCATCACAAAATGAACACAAGATAGAATTTTATCTGACTTTACAACTATTAGAAATTCAGATTGTTACAATTGTATTTGTGTGGCCGAATATTTTTGGGAAATCTATTACATCATTGAAAATTTCAGAGCGGCATTGTAATCTCTGGGTAACCCAGCCGCTGAAACACTATCATTCACAGTAGTGAAACGTTACAAAGTTTTTACAATATCGTCTTGTATTCAAGTATTAAAGGAAAATACTTCGATTTAATTTTTCAAAAAAAAAAAATAAGCATATAATTATTAAATGATAACGAATATAATATATTTTTAGAAAAAGAAAGCATAAACGATATTGATGATATAAGTGAATGGACCGAACCAAAGCAGAATATGACACATTAATCAATAAATTAAATGCATTAATTGTTGAAAATATTCCAGGACTAGCTCGTAAAATTACACTTGACGTAGAGAAAGCTTTTGCAACTGGAGCTGCATTTGCTGCTGGAAATGCCTTGGGACAAAAAATCTGATAAAATAAAAAGCGATCCTAAGGTACATGCCACACCGTCAATCAAACAAGTTTTTTTTTTCAGAAATCGCACCAACAAAAGAAAAACAAAGCGCAATGATAGCAACAACAAAAATCTTTTATCTCCAAAGGGCGAATAGATTAAACAAAACTTTATAGCTAAAGTAATAGCGCCGCAATAATTTTGTGTAACATAATAAAATAAAAAAATGACTGCGAAAATTTTTCTCAATTTAGCAAAAACGTGTGACACAGACGACACAATAACGGAATTTGGATATGTTGAGTATCTTGGTGAAAATTCTAATGAGCATGCAATACTAGAGACGAGGGCGTATTTCTACTACCTCACAAAGCAATGTTGGAAGTTTGTGCTCGGATTATGATTGTAGCTGTTCCACCTGCCAATATTGCAGCTAATGCACAAGTTGCTCTTGTAAATAATGGTTGGTGTTTGTTCAGAAGTGCCCGATATCAGCTGGCCAATCAAATTGTCGACGATATTTCAAATCATTTACAAGTTGAAAGTACAATCTTGAATACTATTTCGTTTTTCGATGATTACTTTAAATCAACTGCAACTAATATGATGTGGTTTAAAGATATTGGAAATGCTGGTGCTGGTATTGTTGCAGCAGTTGAAAGTTTATAAAGAGCAACACGACACAATAACGGAATTTGGATATGTTGAGTATCTTGGTGAAAATTCTAATGAGCATGCAATACTAGAGACGAGGGCGTATTTCTACTACCTCACAAAGCAATGTTGGAAGTTTGTGCTCGGATTATGATTGTAGCTGTTCCACCTGCCAATATTGCAGCTAATGCACAAGTTGCTCTTGTAAATAATGGTTGGTGTTTGTTCAGAAGTGCCCGATATCAGCTGGCCAATCAAATTGTCGACGATATTTCAAATCATTTACAAGTTGAAAGTACAATCTTGAATACTATTTCGTTTTTCGATGATTACTTTAAATCAACTGCAACTAATATGATGTGGTTTAAAGATATTGGAAATGCTGGTGCTGGTATTGTTGCAGCAGTTGAAAGTTTATAAAGAGCAACTACAGTAGCTGCTGGAGCTGATGCCGCTGCAAATGCTGGAATTGTAAGAGATTTTCTAATTGCTAATGCTGCTGTGCTTGGCATAGACGCATCAACTGTAGACGCTACAAGAGTTTCACTTACTGCAGCTTGTAACAATCTTGGTACAACACCACAAGGAGCAGCTGCTGACGGTACTGCAATGTATGTTAAATTTGATTAATAACGCAATTAGCGTAAGCAAAACCGTTACCATGAAGGTTATGATAAGCGAAGAGAACTGGCAGCAGAATCACGTCAAATTACAATAATGCTGTCAATAAGTAGAATATTTGGCTTTTGCCGGGACCATAATAAAGTATTTCGTGGACATGCATACACGTATTTTAGATCGAGCAGAACAAATTGATTGTTTATTTCGATCTGGTGTTGCTGAAGTTCAATTTGTCATAAACAAAATTGCGCTTTGGATGCCACGATTAACTTCTTCCATCACTAAAATGGCAGAATTAAATGATATGCTGCAAAGACATACTAATAGAATTATTTTCAGCAACATAGAATATATCAGACAGCAGTTTCGAATACCACCGATTACACACAACAACATCAAGTGAGCAAGAACCGCGTCAATTATTTGTTGTATTCCAGAGGCAAACTCGACGCGACAATCAGGAACAAAATAATGGAATATTTGATAGCGTCAATGTTAGACGAATATATGCCAGAATAAATTCAAAACAATACACAGAGCGAGCGATAGAATGTAATTTTGCAGATGATGAGAATAAAAAGATTACTTGACCGTACATGTATTTATTAGACTCAATGCAAAAATATAAAGATGCTGGAGATGGATCTCATATTTCATTAGAGGAATTTCGTAAACTTTATCCGATATTTTACTTTGATGTTCGTAAACATAGCGAGCGAGCTGTGGATAGTAGAGCTCATATTGCAATTTCTTGGACACAAATGAGCACTTCGAGCTGCACCGTTTTATGTATATGCGCTAGTGTTAAGCGGTAGATTTGTTACAATCGACTCTGTCAGAAGAAAAATAACAATACAAATTTAGTATGTATTTTGTATATAACACGACACAATATATTGTAAAATTAATACATTTGACTGATGGTCAAGTTAAAAATATCAACGGCTGCTGTTGCAAAACAAAAGCATGTTTCCTTAAAGGTCAATCCTAACGCAGCCAGTGATTCAGGTACTTTAATAAAAATGTTGCTAACCAAAAACCAAGCAAATAAATATTATCTAAACAAACCTTTTCTTTTAAATTTAAGTGCTGCAATAGGCCACTGTATCGCAGTGGACGGTGGTTTTATTGGTCCGGCAATATATGTAACTGCTAAAACTTTACTGCCTAAAAGTTTGCCAATGTTTGGTATATTAGGGGTACCAGCAGCGTCTGGAGAAGTACATGGTGCATCAAAAAAGGCAGTTAAAGGTAACGATAAAAAGAAAATTTTCGTATGATTATTGATAGCAAATTTTTGTCTAAAGATGATATATAATATCTAAACGAAAGACAACAGCAAAAAGAAAAACGAGGACGAAAAAAAGACACGACAGCGACAAAGCGTAATTCTTCTAATAGCCCCATTACTAGCATGATTAGTGGGAAGTCTAATGCCACGTCTGTTATGGCGAGGACGAGGACTAAAGCTTCCAGGTACAAGGAGATAAAGTCGCTGCCGACAAAGTCTCCAGCGTTAAGTAATTTTGATATACTTGATAAACTAAAAAAGTAAAAAAACAAATTCACGAAAATTATTCCAATGATGTGCTTGTAGCAATTGCATCTCGAACGAAATCGTTGCCAGAGACGCGAGTGTATCTAAGTTAGTGTGTTATCAATATACAAGATTTCAATGACGGATCTGGCACACATTGGGTAGCTGTTTGTGATAATAATTATTTTGACTCGTTCGGAATTCAACGAAGTGACGTAGTAAAAAGATATATGAGTGAATACAAAATAATAAATCATTCGTCTAAAAATATTCAGCCTGTTGGAACTTCCGCTTGTGGGTATTATTGCATAATGTTCATTAAGCAGATAACCAAAAATCCAGATTCTTAAAAAATTGTTTTGCAAATTGACAAACAACCCTCTCACGCTAATGATGAGATTGCAATTAATTTTTTAAATTTGCAATTAATTTTGTCTAAACGTACAAATATGTTAACATATTGTCTTAAGTGTAAAACTAAACAGAAAATAAAGACGAAAAACAAAACAAAAATAATAATAGTAGAACAATGCTAAAAAATATTTGTGCAATCTGCGGAAAAGTATGATTTTGCCAGAAGCAGCAGCATTGACTTTGTCTGGAGAGGGTTGTCCTGACGTTATTTTAGTAAACGACTAAAACAATTTTTAAAAAATTCAGTAATATTTCTTGTTTTCATCAGGTGAAACCTGCAGGGTTTTTTCAATACAAATATCTATCATTTTTTAGTATTTGTCATACAAAATTATGATTTGTTTTGTCGTTTGTTGCTTGAAATTTGCTCGATCATGCTTAATTTTGTATGAAAATACTAAAAAAAGATACAATTTATATTGGAAAACGGTTTCACCAGACGAAATTAAAAAATTTCAGAAAATATTATCAAAAACAGGCATAATACATAACAAATCAGCAAATTTCATAAAAATAAAAAAAAAAACAAATTTTATAAATTTTTTATAAATCTGATTTTTATGTGCGCAGTTACAAATTATACTTTTGTTGATTTTTCATGCATTTTGAATGTTGTTGATGCTGTTGTTGAAATTTCTCGTTTTTTGAGGGCAACACTCTCAGGTTTTCTCTAATTAGTTCTTTAAACGATTTTCATGTTTGCATGATTTTTCTGAACAAACAAAGAATTTTAAGCAAAATCACAGCAAACAATCGTCCAAAAGCACACAAAAGATGATTAAAATTATGCCTATTTCATGGAAATGTTAAAATCATTTAAAGAGCTAATTAGAGAAGCGCTGGGGGTTTGCCCATCACAAAATGAGAAACTTCAGCAACAAAATGCAAGAAAACACGTCAAGAATTTGACTAATAAACAAGAAAAAGCTAGAAATTTGATTTCAAGCAAGCAAATTCATTAACAATTTGTTAGTTATAAATAAATAATGACGTGCAACTGTGATTGCGACAGTGATTTATGTCTCGTACAAAATAAAATTGTTATATGTTGCCAGAAGTGAAACAACAGAGAAATATTTAAACCGGGTAGAGATATACATATATTAATTGACAAACCGCCGAAACCAAAAGGCGTTTGGACATTGCAAGGTCATAAATATACAGGTCCATATAATCCGCGTGATAAGCAACTTGACAAAAATGATAATCCGCTGAAAGAACAAGAAAATTATAATCACATTGACGCAATAGGAATGAGTCATGATATCTGCTACAGAAAAATAAGCACAGCTGCGATAAAGTAATGTTGGACGAACTTTGTGACATGAATCCAGCAAATATGCGAGAACGCGTTGGCCGAAGATTTATTTCAGGGAATGATTGGAGGAAAATATAAACTTGGACTCGGGGATTCTGTTCACGGAGAGTATGGACTCGGGTGAAACTTATACGATGATCTGGCAGCCGAGATAAATAGACCTAAAAAAGTTTCTGCAACGTAAGTTTGTCCCAAATGCAGTTGATGATATCTGGGCGATAGAGTTAGTTGATATGTCAAATCTAGCTCAATTTAACGATAATAAGAGATATATTTTTTAATGTTGTCGTTGTGTCTAGCAAATACGCGTTTAGCGTACTAGTTTCGGATTAAAAAGGAACCTAAAAAACTGATGTGCTAGCGCAAAAAATAATAACTACAGAAAGAAAACCGAAGAGAATCTGGACTAATCATTGAGCAGATTTATTTTAATTTAAAGTTCAAGCAGTTTTTGGAGCAAATTAATATTAAAAATACGCTCAACGAAATCAATTCATAAATGTCTGACAGCTAAAACACGAATAAATAAATCTATAAATTACAGAAAATTGCTGACGAGTACCATAAAACGAACAGCGTACTCTTTCACATGGCAAAAGGAACATGTCACCAAACGACGAAAAATTGCAAATCCAATACTAGCAAACAAAAACATGTATCTCAGACATAAATTTAAAGTTGTTGATAAAGTTCGAATTTCTTTGACAAAAAAAAATATTTGAAAAATGGTTAACTCCGAACTTGAGCGAAGAAGTATTTTGTTGCAGATAAATTACTTTTAACAATACTTTGTTACATACTCGTTAAAAGACTTCTTAGGTGAGCCTAAGGAACTTAAAAAGCAGAACAAGATGTATTTGTTATTAACAAAGTTATTAAAAAGTGCAGCAACAAAAATTTAGTTAAATGGCGCGGATATAGCGATAAATTTAATAGCTGGGTACCAACTCGGTCGATTGCCTCGACAGATATTGCATCGGCTGCGACTGAATATTATTATAAATTTGTTCGTATTTGTTAGTATTTATCTATATTTTACTGATTTGCATAAGGAAATCAAATGTAATTTTCTTTCTTCATCAATTAATTTCAAATCAAATATTTTAGCAAAAATAAAATCGTGTTTTATATTTCTTTGTTGTCCCTGTATTTTATGTTTAAAAAGGGTCTTATAAGTTGCCAAAATATTTGATGCTTGGAGACATTAGAATTAAATTTTAATATTTGTTTTGACAATATGGTACATAACATTTTTTATCTTCCAGTCGTCGGTCTGATTAAAAGTTTGTTGTCAGCAACATCATCTTTGTCATCGTCAAAGTTATACAAAATATCATTTTCATCATAACCAGCAAATCTGTCGTCGGTGATATTTTCTGATATTACATTAGAAACCGGAACAAAAGTTTCCGCGAATAGCTGAGCCATTCTGTCGATTAAGCTCATTATGTTAACAATATTTTAGCTAATTAATATATAATATGTTCGAGGAAATAAAATATCATTGTTGAATTAATATACTAAACTAAAATGAATTAGCCGAAGTAGTTTGAAATTGCTAGGATATAATTTTTATTTTGTTGACGTTATAATAACATTGTGCAAATTTGATACATTTTTGTTAACAGCAGCGGATAAAATAAAACTTGATATGAATAAAATAATAACATTACGATTAAATCGCGATAATATTATGAAATTTAGTCTTAATTACCTTCATAAAAATGATATAGGAAATATTATTAATTATCGCATCTGAAGATAAATTTATCAAATGTTATCCTAGACGCTGCTGATCTTATTTTGCCGTCGGCAACATCTTTATTGTTTGTGAATAAATTTCATTTCTTCAGTTTTGAAATTTATTGAGATAATTGATTTTGAATCTTTAAAGTTAGAACCATCAAAACCAGTTCCAAGTTTTATGTTTCCTTTGGCGAAACCAAATCCAGATATTGCTACAATCAGCATTATCAAATCTGAAAAAAATTGCTTCAGAATTTACAGGTTATAACAGGTATAAACTCGATGATCAGAATATTTTGGAATTTTTAACTCTACAAATTTATATCATTTTTTTGCAACCCGTTGTAGCCCAGGAACTTGCGGTTCATAAAAGCATCAAACTTATAGGTCAGTATAATACGATCTTATCAAAGCTACACGCAGTATAGGAAACAGGAAGTTTTGACAGCGACATTTCGGAACCTTATTTAACAGTTAATCAAGAAAAATCTTAACTGGAATAAACATTGCCACGGTGGCGGATAAAATGCAAGAAATAAACAAAAATTAGAACAATTTATTTTATCAAGATCAGGTTGGAAGTTCGAAATGATAAAATCAGTTTTATTTCAAACAGTGAAATATAACATATTTCGCGACAGTTTATACGTCAATGTTCCTCAAAAAAAGAAGAAAATATGCTGCATAAACGTTAAAAACAACGATGACAAATGTTTTCAGTGGGCTATTCTTTCCGCAATGTTTCCCAAAGAACACAATGGTGATGGCGTCAACTTTCCAGTGGCCGAAAATCATATACTAAAGTATGAAAAACAAAATGGCATCCCAGTAAATGTTTTTGGACTGGACGAGCGAGAAAACGTTTACCCAACATATATCTCAGAAAATGCTTCACAAAAGACAATCAATATATTATTTTATCAGGGTCAATACTGTTGAATAAAAAAACTTTAACGGATTAGTGGGCGGACAATATAATAAAAGTACAAACAAGAAACATTTCTGTTTTACATGTATGCATGGCTTTGCTAGCGATGAAAGACTGCAGGAGCATCTCAAATACTGGGTCAACGTTAAAAAATAACTATGCCTAGCGAAAAAGAAAAAATATTAAAATTTAAAAATTATAATAATAAATTAAGTATTAATTTTGTTATTTACTCCGATTTTGAGTGTCTCCTCGTTCCCGTAGCTGGAGTAGACGATAATCCAAATAAATCAAGTACCAGCAAAATAGAACAGCATATTACCTGCGGAATAGCTTATAAAATAGTTTGTTGTGTCAGCGAAACCTTTTAGTCTCCGATAGTGGTATATAGAGGTGAAAACCCTGCCACTTGGTTACTAAAAAAATGATAGACGAAGTTAATATAATTTCTAACAGATTACGTCAAACAGCTCCAATAAGAATAACATTTAAACAACAACTCGCCTTTGATGAGGCAGTTAATTGTCATATTTGTGAAAAGTCGCTAGAGGACTCCAAAGAACTTTTTGATAAGGTGCGAGATCACTGTCATTTTGACCGGACAATATAGCGGAGCAGCTCATAACAGTTGCAATTTAAAGGAGACCAGAAACAAAATTTTTCCTTTTATGTATGTTATTTTCTACAATTTTTAATTCGAACGTAATGTTTATAAATTACATATCGTAGGCGGATAGTGATTATATTGCGCGGAGAATAACACGATTCCTTAAATTGCCGAGCTTTTCTGAGTTTTGATGAGACGAAAGATCACGTGTTCCCGTGACGCAATACTAGTCAGTCCTGAAACAGAATGGAGTCGAGCGATACGGGGAAATCAGATTTGGGCTGCACATTAATATGATGAATTTGTTTCCGAGAGTTGCTCATAACTTATATCTGTTGAACTGTGTGTTAAGGATTTAAAGTAAAGCAATGTCATTTTGACATAAATACTGATACATTTTGTGTTGTGCAAAAATATGATAATGATAAAATGAAGTTGCCCAATGTGAAAATTAAAATATGCCCTATTGCAATAAATTCATTTAAGAAGGATGAGATTTAAGCGTAGTGTATTTAAATGACATGTTCATTACCTACCCTCAACACACCACCTAAGGACTAATATTTTGAATCTATTTATCCATCACTAAAACACTGAGAGATAATACTGAATTCTGTGCCGACTTTTGTGTGAATCGGTCTTAATTTAAGCATAAGTTTTTTTTTAATAAATAAATAAATAAATAAATAAATAAATAAAAAAACCCACAAAAAAATCTGCAAAGCAGAAAGTGTAAGTAATTAATTTAAATTTTAAGAAGCTTCCTTCTCATAGTTTAGTGTATTCTACGTGCAGGCTACGTTAGCTTATTGATAAGTCTGATAATGTATACATGTATGGTGTAATAGTTTATGTACTGTACTAATAAGAGCTCAAAGAAATAATGCAGGCATTATCCCACGGCTGGTGACTTAAATGAACTCACCACCCCTGACTGAAATCCCATAAGACCAGACAGCTCATACCTGTCAACTTTCAAGCTGGGAGAAAAACTTCCCGATATTGGGGTATTTCCTCACCTATCTCCTGATCTAGTAATATCTCCAAATTCTTAGAAGTGGTCTCTCAACATTTATCGTATACTAAATATGGCCTCTACAGCTTCCCATAGCTTATGTCCCTGCTATGTATAAATCCAGAACTGGACGAAGTAATTAATATCACACATTTCTTTTATTCATGAAATAGAATGTTAAGATTAAAAATTATTCACGTAATTTTCAGAACTTTTAAAACCACTACAACAGTACTACAGTGCAACAAAAAAAATAAAAAAAAATAAAATTGTCACCCATTAACTTAAATCCAGTAAATGATCACTGTGAATGCTATGTAATTTTCTCTACAAACAAATTTGCATCTCCATTTCCTCCAAAGAAACTTGACCAGTTAACACCTGACATTTCTCTACCGTATATGAAAAGTTTTATTCCCATTATTAAACTAAAAGAGGAAATAAAACTGTTATGAGGTAAAATTGAAGTATAAATAAGAACATTAGAAGTCTCTCTAAAGTGTATTAAAACTAACTCTTATTTGGACACATTTTCATTAAATTATATTGGGAGTAATTTAGATTAAAATATATGTTGATTAACTTTATTTGACAGAAATATATTCTATCTTGATAAAGATAATTTCCTTACAACTTTTGCAAGTCTCATTATTGTATGTGTAAATTTACTTAACAAATACTCTTTATGAGCAGGTAAAAAAGTCTGTGTCTATACTGATACAAATTTCCGCATTATACATGTATAAAACACACCAAGTAAAGCATAAAAGCCTCTCCATATTATATATGTATATTCTAAATTCTGCTAAACGAGAACACCTACTGACGAGGAATTTCAGGCCTACTGTCTGACCTCTAACTTGATCATAACACGAAGTCAGAAGTAATAAAAAAAGAACACGTGATTCTATGAGAACAAGACTGAACTTTCTAGTTTGAAGCACGCCGTTTACACGTGAATGAAAGTATAGCACCTCAAAGTATTACTCTCAAGGCATTATCAAAAAAATTTGAGGTGCCTTGAACTAACTATATAGATCAGTCCCCAAACGCTGGCTCTCACTTTATGTTGCTTCAAGACTAGAGAGGTTCATCTTGTGTTTTACAGGTAAGACTTTGCTATGTTCAAAACTGTCTTATAGAATAAGTACCTTTGGAAGTTCAAGATTTATGATTGTAACCTTCCTATTTCTAATGTTGATATGAGTTCGTCTTTTTAATTCTAATATTATAATATAATGAATGTTTATTTGTTTTAAGAACTTATATTTGTATTTATGATAATAGTTAAAAGATTAAAATGCTTACCGACTTCATGTTTAGATTTATTTTGGAAATTTAAATATTATGTAAGGATTAAAGAATAATGTTTTGAAATCAATTCTAAATTAGTATTTTATCCCAAATTGAGTAATCTATATTTCTTCAAAATGATTGTTGCATTAATCACAATTACTTTATAATCTTTAATTAAGTCAAGATTTATTATCTATAACATATTCTAAAATGCGAAAGGCTACGAATAACCGAAGTTGGTAAACTTGACAGGAAAAGTATTATAAGCATTTTGTGTATTGTTCAATGTAAAGGCTTTTCTGCCTTTGGAATGTAGTACCGTATATCACCTATATGAAGTATATGACTAAACTGACTTTATGTTGCTTCAAGACTAGAGAAGTTCATCTTGTGTTTTACAGATCCCGTACACTCTCGCTAGCCAAGCTATTCCTCCCAAAAGGATGTAGCCGTGTCTACACCATTATGCGTGACACCTTATCTTTAAGAGAGTCCGAACTCTCACTTCTCTCTATATTTCCGTCCGATCATGGAAAAGAACATTGCTAAATGTTTATGAAATGGATTCTTAACGGCGTGACAAAGAATC
Organism: Potamilus streckersoni; assembly: GCA_016746295.1. Taxonomy (NCBI): domain Eukaryota; kingdom Metazoa; phylum Mollusca; class Bivalvia; order Unionida; family Unionidae; genus Potamilus; species Potamilus streckersoni. The sequence continues at coordinate 266,923 of JAEAOA010001967.1, forward strand.
ATTTTGTAAAAGTTGGTGGAGAATTCTATAATACCATGCAGGATATGTGCTCAAAACCCCAACAAATAATTCAGAATAAATATTTTCATTCAGTAAGCAAGTGTTACAGGCATTACGACTTAAATCTATATACGTTATAAGTTATAGCAAATTAGGGAATCGTTTATTTATCAATTACATTGCTGGTGCTTACATACACGCATTGTCGAACACGGTCCAAACTGCAGTCTTTTTCACAAGATAAATACAAGGATAAAAATTGATTGTGTACTTAAATAAAAACTTCAGCTATTTTGCAGTTTAGTAAAAGATGACCAGAATATGAAAATGGGGCTTCTCCCGGTAGATTATAAGGTGTATCGCAGGGAGAAATGGCGCGTCCCTTGGGCACTTGCACATTGGGGTAAGGGGTAAGGTCAATAGTCGCCTCACCTAATTTATATTGTCATTCATTTAATGTGAAACTTTGATTTTTTTACCAAAACTCTTTTATTTTAAATGTTTCTACTGAAACAGCCCAAGGAAAAGTTTTATATCAGTCCGATTCACTATAGTTTACCGCTTATACATACAACATGTAACCGGCATAGACTGAAAAGTTCGTTTTTGTTGTTGTTGTTGTTGTTTTATTTTTAAAAAAAGAAAATTAAATTTCAAGATTACTGAAAATTGTGTTGTCTCGAAACGCGACCGAACAAGGGATTTAGAATCTTATTTTTTTAGCAGAGCTTCCATTTCATTAAAATCAGATCTAAATTTCACCTAGGCCATCGGTGTTTTAAATACGACAGGTCGTACTGTAGCTAAAACTGAATTTGAGATAAACTTTTTCAAGTTAATAAACAAGACGGTGTTTGGTAAGACTATGGAGAAAATCGTAAGCTGGTCAATTTTGAGATTGGTAATGATGAAAGACAAACATAAAGTTAAATAAATCGATTCATTTTCTATAGACTGAAAAGTTCGTTTTTTTTGTTGTTTTATTTTAAAAAAGAAAATTTAAATGTTCAGATCTAAATTTTGACCTAGGGCATCGGTGTTTTGATTTAAATTGTATCATGTTATGGCATGTATGTCAAGAACCTGAAATACGTTTCCTCATTTCCTCAGGCAAACATTTTCCCCTCACAAATCCGACGGGCACCTCACTTTGCATATAGATGGGTCTGAAACTAAAATTATAGGAACCTTGGGAGTCAGGTTAATATATTTTTATCACTGCTACTGTTGGTGTAGATAATATATATGTGAATTGATTATTGCATTTTGTGGTCACTTACTCGGCCTTCTGCCTATCTTTTTAACTCACACGTTTAACACTTTTCCCAGGATTTGCAATATCTTTCACGCTAGCAACTGCCAATCAAGATGCCGAGTCGCTACTATGACGTCACATCAGGAAAGTAACCGAATAGGCGCGGAAAGTTTGTAGACGAGGTAACGGAAATTCAGCGCCTAGAAGATATGCCTTTTATTTATGTATTGGCATTACGGTCGCAGATAATGCTTCAAAATAAGTTTTAACTCTATAGAACTTTTATTAATTTTCTATATTTATTTTTATTTCTGGTCTCCTTTAAAATTTCGTGCTCCAGATTTTATTCCCGTAGTTTTACATAACTTTCGTGGCTACCACAGTCATATTATTGTAGAGGCTTTTGGTGATAAAAATATTAAAGCTAAACTAAAATTGAATAACGTGATCAAATATATTCCAAATAATTTAGGAACGTATATGTCAGTGACTCCCTGCAAATTACGCTTTATTGACAACATGCAATTTATGGCAGTTTCATTATATAATCTTGTTAAAAGTTTCAGCAATTTCGCTAATCTAACGAGTTGCTTCGATGAAAACTATGTCGATCTGACAAACAAAAGTCATCTTTCTGTATGATTATTTTGACGATTGGAGCAAATTTAATGAAACTTCTCTGCCTGACAAAGATAAATTTTGCTCGCAGCTCAAAGATTAAAACATTAGTGACGATGAGTATAAATATGCACAAGATATGTGGAATAAATTTAGCTGTAAAACGCTTGGTGATTATATCACGATTTATATCTAAAAACAGATTTATTATTGCTAGCAGATGTTTTCTAGAATTTTCTTCAACTTAGTCATGTAAATTATGGACTAGACTCTTGTTGGTATTATTCTGCTACGGAGCTGTCCTGGGACTTTCTACTAAAAACGAGTAAAATAGAATTAGATTTCTTAACAGATTTCGATATGTTTAACTTTATTGAAAAAGGCATCACAGCGGATTCAGCATTATAACAAAACATATGCAGCAGCTAATAACAAATATGTAAAAACTCATGTAAAAATCTTCCGTCGAGTTCTCTTATTTATTTAGATTGCGTGAATTTATATGAGTGGGTTGTCACATCGAATGCCTTGCGGTGGATTTCATTGAATAACACCAAATCAATTTCTTAGAGAAACTGAAAAAAATATTTTCCGAAAGATATTTCATATTTTGTTAAAGTTGATCCAGGTTATACCAGTTCGTTACATGATCTATATAATGACTATCAGTTTTGCGGAGAGTCAATGACGATTGATTATAGTTTATTATCGCCTTAACAACGAGCAATGACAACGGCAAAGAATTGTATCATTAATAAATTAGTTCCGAATTTGTTCGATAAAGAAATTACGTTATCCATTAAAAAATCTAAAGCAAGCAGTAGATGCTGGAATTGTTCTGGGAAAAGTCCATCGCGTGTTAACGTTTAATCAGTAGCGGTGGATAGCAGATCATATTGATTTAAATACGACACTTCGTACTGTAGCTAAAACTGAATTTGAGATAAACTTTTTCAAGTTAATAAACAAGATGGTGTTTGGTAAGACTATGGAGAATATCGTAAACGGGTCAATTTTGAGATTGTTAATGACATAACTCGCAGAAATAAATAAGTTAATGATGACATTTTTGTCCGTATGAAAATATTTAATGATGACCTTGCTGCAATACAACGATGAAAGACAAATATAAAGTTAAATAAATCGATTTATTTTCTATAGACTGAAAGGTTCGCTTTTGTTGTTTTTGTTGTTGTTGTTTTATTTTTAAAAAGAAACTTTAAATGTTAAGATTGCTGACAATTGTGTTGTCTGGAAACGCGACCGTACAAGGGATTTAGAATCTTATTTTTTTTAGCAGAGCTTCCATTTCGTTAAAATCAATTCTAAATTTCACCTAGGGCATCGGCAATTTGATTTAAATTGTATCCTGTTATGGCATGTATGTCAAGAACCTGAAATACGTTTCCTCATTTCCTCAGGCAAACATTTTCCCCTCACAAATCCGATGGGTACCTCACTTTGCATATAGATGGGCCTGAAACTAAAATTATAGGATCCTTGGGTGTCAGGTTAATATATTTTTATCACTGCTACTGTTGGTGTAGATAATATATATGTGAATTGATTATTGCATTTTGTGGTCACTTACTCGGCCTTCTGCCTATCTTTTTAACTCACACGTTTAACACTTTTCCCAGGATTTGCAATATCTTTCACGCTAGCAACTGCCAATCAAGATGCCGAGTCGCTACTATGACGTCACATCAGGAAAGTTACCGAATAGGCGCGGAAAGTTTGCGTACGATGTAACGGAATTTCAGCGCTTTGAAGATATGCCCTTTATTTATATATTGGCAGTACGGTCGCAGATAATGCTTCAGAATAAGTTTTAACTCTATAATACTTTTATTAATTTTCTATATTTATTTTTATTTCTGGTCTCCTTTAAAATTTCGTGCTCCAGATTTTATTTCCGTAGTTTTACATAACTTTCGTGGCTACCACACTCATATTATTGTAGCGGCTTTTGGTGATAAAAATATTAAAGCTAAACTAGAATCGAATAACGTGATAAAATGTATTCCAAATAATTTAGGAACGTATATGTCAGTGACTCCCGGCAAATTACGCTTTATTGACAACATGCAATTTATGGCAGTTTCATTAGATGAGCTTGTTAAAAGTTTCAGCAATTTCGCTAATCTAACGAGTTGCTTCGGTGAAAACTAGGTCGATCTGACAAACAAAAGGCATCTTTATGTACGATTATCTTGACGATTAGAGCAGATTTAATGAAACTTCTCTGCCTGACAAAGATAAATTTTGCTCGCAGCTAAAAAATTAAAACATTAGTGACGATGAGTATAAATATGCACAAGATATGTGGAATAAATTAAGCTGTAAAACGCTTGGTGATTATATCACGATTTATTATATGCTCATCTTTTTTCTCCGTTAACTTTACATTGTCAGAACCGTTCAATATCCGGCGATATTGAACACCTTCATATTGCACTCCCACATGACTGATGCACGTGAATGAAGAACTACTTTCTGTAGTAAACAAACAATGGACGCAGATGCCAGTACTTTAGATTTATTATGTTTGTCGGTGGATAAAGTAAACCAACTGTTTGAACCATTTGAAAGTAAAGAAATAAAGTTGAGAATGTGGATGAATTCAAAGATTCACAGAAGAAATTTTCAACGAAGCTGGCGACTGAACGTGATATCAGAAATGTTCAGCGATGGCTGTATGAAATATACTGTAAACAAAGAAAAAAGAAGTAACAATTTTTTTAAACAATGCAAAGAATGAATGAAAATAAAATTACATAAGAAAACAAAAAATATGGGGAAAATATGTAATAAATTGTATAATTTGCACATACCAAACCGTTTTCAAAATGAAATATATTAATCAACATTGCCAAATATAAGAAGACTGGTTTTTATGTCAGGTGCATTGGATTATTGAATTAAATATAACATATTCGCGATGCAAATGTTAAAAAATGCAGGTATTATCTGTAAGGAAGACTACTGTGACAAACCTGTGAAAAGCTGGGGTCCCTCCAACAAAGATAACGCAAGTAACTGGGCCTAAACATATGTCATATATAACTGTAATAATGAGAATAAATCTACTTGCCTTTTTACCTCTTTAATCTCCTCAAAATGTACTTTCTACTTTTTGGAATCTTTCTGCTAATTAGAATTACGTATTTCCAAATACTGTTACACATCTGTGAACTATAATATATAAGCCTAAAGAATCCAGACTACATTGTTGAAATCGAAATCACATTCCATAGTAGACTGTACGGAACTCCGCAACAAATGAATCTGTTGTTCACAAAAAATAAACAATATTGAAACAAGCATCTTCTTAAGAATTTATGTTTAAAAACATTCATATTTTTCCAGTTTACGATTCCAAACTATCCATGGTAGAACAGAAACAGTTATGCAGATTGTTGTCATCGCCAGTCCCTAAAGTCACACGTACATCGTGCGGAAAACACACAGACGAAGATAATCAGAATTTGGCTGTATTGACAGAGAAACAAAATCTCTCAATTCCTGACCAACTGGGAACTTTGTTCAATGGCGCAGTCATTCATAATATGACTTTAAATTTCAATTTCAGATAGACCAAAATGGGATTTCTTTTTTAAATGAGCGAGTGCGCGGTACGCTATGAAGTCAAAAGGTCGATGGGCGGAGCTATATGCGCATAAATACTATTATTGTGTATTGAAGGAGAATTTACGATTGTCAACTTATTTATTTTAATAATAAAATAATAAATTTTATTATTAAATATATTTTGCTGTTAATTTTATTATTAAGTCTTTGATAATGAAACAAAAATGAGCATATAATAGAAAGTTATTGCATTTGAATGGGAAAATATGAACTCGTTTTTTCCGATGGCTATACTGCACTGCCAAGGTCATGCAGTATAGCTATCCAAAAAAAACTCGTTCATATTTTTCCATACAAATGCAGTAACCTATAATTATATCTAAAAACAGATTTATTATTGCTAGCAGATGTTTTCTAGAATTTTCGTCAACTTAGTCATGTAAATTATGGATTAGACCCTTGTTGGTATTATTCTGCTACGGAGCTGTCCTGGGACTTTCTACTAAAAACGAGTAAAATAGAATTAGATTTCTTAACAGATTTCGATATGTTTAACTTTATTGAAAAAGGCATCACAGCGGATTCAGCATTATAACAAAACATATGCAGCAGCTAATAACACATATGTAAAAACTCATGTAAAAATCTTCCGTCGAGTTCTATTATTTATTTAGATTGTGTGAATTTATATGAGTGGGTGTCACAGCGTATGTCTTGCGGTGGGTTTCATTGAATAACACCAAATCAATTTCTTAGAGAAACTGAAAAAATATTTTCCGAAAGATATTTCATATTTTGTTAAAGTTGATCTAGGTTATACCAGTTCGTTACATGATCTACATAATGACTATCAGTTTTGCGGAGAGTCAATGACGATTGATTATAGTTTATTATCGCCTTAACAACGAGCAATGACAACGGCAAAGAATTGTATCATTAATAAATTAGTTCCGAATTTGTTCGATAAAGAAATTACGTTATCCATTAAAAAATCTAAGGCCAGCAGAAGATGCTGGAATTGTTCTGAGAAAAGTTCATCGCCTGTTGACGTTTAATCAGTAGCGGTGGATAGCAGATCAAATTGATTTAAATATGACACGTCGTACTGTAGCTAAAACTGAATTTCAGATAAACTTTTTCAAGTTAATAAAGAAGATGGTGTTTGGTAAGACTATGGAGAATATCGTAAGCGGGTCAATTTTGAGATTGTTAATGACATAACCCGCAGAAATAAATTAATTAATGATGACAGTTTTGTTCGTATGAAAATATTTAATGAAGACATTTCTGCAATACAACGATGAAAGACAAATATAAAGTTAAATAAAACGATTTATGTTCTATAGACTGAAAAGTTCGTTTTTGTTGTTGTTGTTTAATTTTTAAAAATAAAATTTAAATGTTAAGGTTGCTGAAAATTGTGTTGTCTCGAAACACGACCGTACAAGGAATTTAGAATCTTTTTTTTTAGCAGAGCTTACATTTCGTTAAAATCAAATCTGAATTTCACCTAGGGCATCGGTGTTTTGATTTAAATTGTATCCTGTTATGGCATGTTTGTCAAGAACCTGAAATACGTTTCCTCATTTCCTCAGGCAAACATTTTCCCCTCACAAATCCGATGGGCACCTCACTTTGCATATAGATGGGCCTGAAACTAAAATTATAGGAACCTTGGGAGTCAGGTTAATATATTTTTATCACTGCTACTGTTGGTGTAGATAATATATATGTGAATTGATTATTGCATTTTGTGGTCACTTACTCGGCCTTCTGCCTATCTACTTAACTCACACGTTTAACACTTTTCCCAGGATTTGCAATATCTTTCACGCTAGCAACTGCCAAACAAGATGCTGAGTCGCTACTATGACGTCACATCAGGAAAGTAACCGAATAGGCGCGGAAAGTTTGCACACGAGGTAACGGAAATTCAGCGCCTAGAAGATATGCCTTTTATTTATGTATTGGCATTACGGTCGCAGATAATGCCTCAGAATAAGTTTTAACTCTACAGTACTTTTATTAATTTTCTATATTTAATTTTATTTCTGGTCTCCTTTAAAATTTCGTGCTCCAGATTTTATTTCCGTAGTTTTACATAACTTTCGTGGCTACCACAGTCATATTATTGTAGGGGCTTTTGGTGATAAAAATATTAAAGCTAAACTAAAATTGAATAACGTAGTAAAATGTATTCCAAATAATTTAGGAACGTATATGTCAGTGACTCCCGGCAAATTACGCTTTATTGACAACATGCAATTTATGGCAGTTTCATTAGATGAGCTTGTTAAAAGTTTCAGCAATTTCGCTAATCTAACGAGTTGCTTCGGTGAAAACTATGTCGATCTGACAAACAAAAGGCATTTTTTTGTACGATTATCTTGACGATTGGAGCAGATTTAATGAAACTTCTCTGCCTGACAAAGATAAATTTTGCTCGCAGCTAAAAAATTAAAATATTAGTGAAGATGAGTATAAATATGCACAAGATATGTGGAATAAATTTAGCTGTAAAACACTTGGTGATTATATCACGATTTATTATATGCTCATCTTTTTTCTCCGTTATCTTTACATTGTCAGATTCGTTCAATATCCGGCGATATTGAACACCTTCATATTGCACTCCCACGTGACTGATGCACGTGAATAAAGAACTACTTTCTATAGTAAACAAACAATGGACGCAGATGCCAGTACTTTAGATTTATTATGTTTGTCGGTGGATAAAGTAAACCAACTGTTTGAACCATTTGAAAGTAGAGATGCCAAAGTTGAGAATGTGGATGAATTCATAGATTTACAGAAGAAATTTTTAACGAAGCTAGCGACTGAACGTGATATCAGAAATGTTCAGCGATGGCTGTATGAAATATATTGTAAACAAAGAAAAAAGGAGTAACAATTTTTTTAAACAATGCAAAGAATGAATGAAAATAAATTTACATAACAAAACAAAAAATATGGGGAAAATATGTAATAAATTGTATAATTTGCACATACCAAATCGTTTTCAAAATGAAATACATTAATCAACATTGCCAAATATAAGAAGACTGGTTTTTATGTCAGGTGCATTGGATTATTGAATTAAATATAACATATTCGCGATGCAAATGTTAAAAAAAATGCAGGTGTTATCTGTAAGAAAGACTACTGTGACAAACCTGTCAAAAGCTGGGGTCCCTCCAACAAAGATAACGCAAGTAACTGGGCCTAAACATATGTCATATACAACTGAAATAATGAGAATAAATCTACTTGCCTTTTTACCTCTTTAATCTCCTCAAAATGTACTTACTACTTTGTGGACTCTTTCTGCTAATAAGAATTACGTATTTCCAAATACTGTTACACATCTGTGTACTATAATATATAGGCCTATAGAATCCAGACTACATTGTTGAAATCGAAATCACATTCCATAGTAGACTGTACGGAACTCCGCAACAAATGAATCTGTTGTTCACAAAAAATAAACAATATTGAAACAAGCATCTTCTTAAGAATTTATGTTTAAAAACATTCATATTTTTCCAGTTTACGATTCCAAGCTATCCATGGTAGAACAGAAACAGTTATGCAGATTGTTGTCATCGCCAGTCCCTAAAGTCACACGTACATCGTGCGGAAAACACACAGACGAAGATAATCAGAATTTGGCTGTATTGACAGAGAAACAAAATCTCTCAATTCCTGACCAGCTGGGAACTTTATTCAATGGCGCAGTCATTCATAATATGACTTTAAATTTCAATTTCAGATAGACCAAAATGGGATTTCTTTTTTAAATGAGCGAGTGCGCGGTACGCTATGAAGTCAAAAGGTCGATGGGCGGAGCTATATGCGCATAAATACTATTATTGTGTATTGAAGGAGAATTTACGATTGTCAGCTTATTTATTTTAATAATAAAATAATAAATTTTATTATTAAATATATTTTGCTGTTAATTTTATTATTAAGTCTTTGATAATGAAACAAAAATGAGCATATAATAGAAAGTTATTGCATTTGAATGGGAAAATATGAACTCGTTTTTTCCGATGGCTATACTGCACTGCCAAGGTCATGCAGTATAGCTATCCAAAAAAACTCGTTCATATTTTTCCATACAAATGCAGTAACCTATAATTATATCTAAAAACAGTTTTATTATTGCTAGCAGATGTTTTCTAGAATTTTCGTCAACTTAGTCATGTAAATTATGGATTAGACCCTTGTTGGTATTATTCTGCTACGGAGCTGTCCTGGGACTTTCTACTAAAAACGAGTAAAATAAAATTAGACTTCTTAACAGATTTCGATATGTTTAACTTTATTGAAAAAGGCATCACAGCGGATTCAGCATTATAACAAAACATATGCAGCAGCTAATAACAAATATGTAAAAACTCATGTAAAAATATTCCGTCGAGTTCTATTATTTATTTAGATTGTATGAATTTATATGAGTGGGTTGTCACAGCGTATGTCTTGCGGTGGGTTTCGTTGAATAACACCAAATCAATTTCTTAGAGAAAGTGAAAAAATATTTTCCGAAAGATATTTCATATTTTGTTAAGTTGATCTAGGTTATACCAGTTCGTTACATGATCTACATAATGACTATCAGTTTTGCGGAGAGTCAATGACGATTGATTATAGTTTATTATCGCCTTAACAACGAGCAATGACAACGGCAAAGAATTGTATCATTAATAAATTTGTTCCGAATTTGTTCGATAAAGAAATTACGTTATCCATTAAAAAATCTAAGGCCAGCAGTAGATGCTGAAATTGTTCTGAGAAAAGTTCATCGCCTGTTGACGTTTAATCAGTAGCGGTGGATAGCAGATCAAATTGGTTTAAATACGACACGTCGTACTGTAGCTAAATCTGAATTTGAGATAAACTTTTTCAAGTTAATAAAGAAGATGGTGTTTGGTAAGACTATGGAGAATATAGTAAGCGGGTCAATTTTGAGATTGTTAATGACATAACCCGCAGAAATAAATTAGTTAATGATGACAGTTTTGTCCGTATGAAAATATTTAATGAAGACCTTGCTGCAATACAACGATGAAAGACAAATATAAAGTTAAATAAAACGATTTATGTTCTATAGACTGAAAAGTTCGTTTTTGTTGTTGTTGTTGTTGTTTAATTTTTAAAAAGAAAATTTAAATGTTAAGGTTGCTGAAAATTGTGTTGTCTCGAAACACAACCGAAAAAGGAATTTAGAATCTTATTTTTTTAGCAGAGCTTCCATTTCGTTAAAATCAAATCTGAATTTCACCTAGGGCATCGGTGTTTTGATTTAAATTGTATCCTGTTATGGCATGTTTGTCAAGAACCTGAAATACGTTTCCTCATTTCCTCAGGCAAACATTTTCCCCTCACAAATCCGATGGGCACCTCACTTTGCATATAGATGGGCCTGAAACTAAAATTATAGGAACCTTGGGAGTCAGGTTAATATATTTTTATCACTGCTACTGTTGGTGTAGATAATATATATGTGAATTGATTATTGCATTTTGTGGTCACTTACTCGGCCTTCTGCCTATCTTCTTAACTCACACGTTTAACACTTTTCCCAGGATTTGCAATATCTTTCACGCTAGCAACTGCCAATCAAGATGCCGAGTCGCTACTATGACGTCACATCAGGAAAGTAACCGAATAGGCGCGGAAAGTTTGCATACGAGGTAACGGAAATTCAGCGCCTAGAAGATATGCCTTTTATTTATGTATTGGCATTACGGTCGCAGATAATGCTTCAGAATAAGTTTTAACTCTACAGTACTTTTATTAATTTTCTATATTTAATTTTATTTCTGGTCTCCTTTAAAATTTCGTGCTCCAGATTTTATTTCCGTAGTTTTGCATAACTTTCGTGGCTACCACAGTCATATTATTGTAGGGGCTTTTGGTGATAAAAATATTAAAGCTAAACTAAAATTAAATAACGTGGTAAAATGTATTCCAAATAATTTAGGAAAGTATATGTCAGTGACTCCCGGCAAATTACGCTTTATTGACAACATGCAATTTATGGCAGTTTCATTAGATGAGCTTGTTAAAAGTTTCAGCAATTTCGCTAATCTAACGAGTTGCTTCGGTGAAAACTATGTCGATCTGACAAACAAAAGGCATTTTTTTGTACGATTATCTTGACGATTAGAGCAGATTTAATGAAACTTCTCTGCCTGACAAAGATAAATTTTGCTCGCAGCTAAAAAATTAAAATATTAGTGACGATGAGTATAAATATGCACAAGATATGTGGAATAAACTTAGCTGTAAAACGCTTGGTGATTATATCACGATTTATTATATGCTCATCTTTTTTCTCCGTTAACTTTACATTTTCAGATTCGTTCAATATCCGGCGATATTGAACACCTTCATATTGCACTCCCACGTGACTGATGCACGTGAATAAGGAACTACTTTCTATAGTAAACAAACAATGGACGCAGATGCCAGTACTTTAGATTTATTATGTTTGTCGGTGGATAAAGTAAACCAACTGTTTGAACCATTTGAAAGTAGAGATGCCAAAGTTGAGAATGTGGATGAATTCATAGATTTACAGAAGAAATTTTCAACGAAGCTAGCGACTGAACGTGATATCAGAAATGTTCAGCGATGGCTGTATGAAATATACTGTAAACAAAGAAAAAAGGAGTAACAATTTTTTTAAACAATGCAAAGAATGAATGAAAATAAAATTACATAACAAAACAAAAAATATGGGGAAAATATGTAATAAATTGTATAATTTTCACATACCAAACCGTTTTCAAAATGAAATATATTAATCAACATTGCCAAATATAAGAAGACTGGGTTTTATGTCAGGTGCATTGGATTATTGAATTAAATATAACATATTCGCGATGCAAATGTTAAAAAAATGCAGGTGTTATCTGTAAGGAAGACTACTGTGACAAACCTTTCAAAAGCTGGGGTCCCTCCAACAAAGATAACGCAAGTAACTGGGCCTAAACATATGTCATATATAACTGTAATAATGAGAATAAATCTACTTGCCTTTTTACCTCTTTAATCACCTCAAAATGTACTTTCTACTTTGTGGACTCTTTCTGCTAATAAGAATTACGTATTTCCAAATACTGTTACACATCTGTGTACTATAATATATAGGCCTATAGAATCCAGACTACATTGTTGAAATCGAAATCACATTCCATAGTAGACTGTACGGAACTCCGCAGCAAATGAATCTGTTGTTCACAAAAAATAAACAATATTGAAACAAGCATCTTCTTAAGAATTTATGTTTAAAAACATTCATATTTTTCCAGTTTACGATTCCAAGCTATCCATGGTAGAACAGAAACAGTTATGCAGATTGTTGTCATCGCCAGTCCCTAAAGTCACACGTACATCGTGCGGAAAACACACAGACGAAGATAATCAGAATTTGGCTGTATTGACAGAGAAACAAAATCTCTCAATTCCTGACCAGCTGGGAACTTTGTTCAATGATTGTTGTCATCGCCAGTCCTTTAAGTCACACGTACATCGTGCGGAAAACACACAGGCGAAGATAATCAGAATTTGGCTGTATTGACAGAGAAACAAAATCTCTTAATTCCTGATCATCTGTGAACTTTTTTCAATGGCGCAGTCATTCATAATATGACTTTAAATTTCAATTTCAGATAATCCAAAATGGGATTTCTTTTTTAAATGAGCGAGTGCGCGGTACGCTATGAAGTCAAAAGGTCGATGGGCGGAGCTATATGCGCATAAATACTATTATTGTGTATTGAAGGAGAATTTACGATTGTCAGCTTATTTTTTTTAATAATAAAATAATAAATTTTATTATTAAATATATTTTGCTGTTAATTTTATTATTAAGTCTTTGGTAATGAAACAAAAATGAGCATAAAATAAAAAGGTTATTGCATTTGAATGGGAAAATATGAACTCGTTTTTTTCGGATGGCTATACTGCACTCCCAAGGTCATGCAGTATAGCTATCCAAAAAAAACTCGTTCATATTTTTCCAGACAAATGCAGTAACCTATAATTATATCTAAAAACAGATTTATTATTGCTAGCAGATGTTTTCTAGAATTTTCGTCAACTTAGTCATGTAAATTATGGATTAGACCCTTGTTGGTATTATTCTGCTACAGAGCTGTCATGGGACGTTATACTAAAAACGAGTAAAATAGAATTAGATTTCTTAACAGATTTCGATATGTTTAACTTTATTGAAAAAGGCATCATAGCGGATTCAACATTATAACAAAACATATGCAACAGCTAATAGCAAATATGTAAAAACTCATGATAAAAATCTTCCGTCGAGTTCTATTATTTATTTAGATTGCGTGAATTTATATGAGTGGGTTGTCACAGCGTATGCCTTGCGGTGGGTTTCATTGAATAACACCATATCAATTTCTTAGAGAAACTGAAAAAATATTTTCCGAAAGATATTTCATATTTTGTTAATATTGATCTAGGTTATATCAGTTCGTTACATGATCTACATAATGACTATCAGTTTTGCGCAGAGTCAATGACGATTGATTATAGTTTATTATCGCCTTAACAACGAGCAATGACAACGGCAAAGAACTGTATCATTAATAAATTAGTTCCGAATTTGTTCGATAAAGAAATTACGTTATCCATTAAAAAATCTAAACAAGCAGTAGATGCTGGAATTGTTCTGAGAAAAGTCCATCGCGTGTTAACGTGTAATCAGTAGCGGTGGATAGCAGATCATATTGATTTAAATATGACACGTCGCACTGTAGCTAAAACTGAATTTGAGATAAACTTTTTCAAGTTAATGAACAAGTCGGTGTTTGGTAAGACTATGGAGAATATCGTAAGCGGGTCAATTTTGAGATTGTTAATGACATAACTCGCAGAAATAAATAAGTTAATGATGACAGTTTTTTTCCGTATGAAAATATTTAATGAAGATCTTGCTCCAATACAACGATGAAAGACAAATATAAGGTTAAATAAACCGATTTATGTTGTTTCAGCTGTACTTGATATATCAAAGTGATTAATGTACGATTTTCATTATAATTTTACCAAAATAAATGTGTCCAGATCTGGAGTTGCTTTTTACTGATACGGATTCGCTAGTTTCTAATATACAATGTGAAGATGTCTGAAGAAAATTTACAATAATAAGGATCTATTTTATTTATCAGATTATTCAACATGTAGTGAATTGGATGATAATTCGAACGAGAAAGTTATTAGTATGTTCAAGGACGAATTTATGCTTGTGCCGTTGAGAGAGTTTGTTGGATGAAGAAATAAAATGTAACCTGTTATATTGGACGACAATAAACTAGCAAAAAAGCTAAAGGTATCTCTTGTGGATATGTGAAAAAGATGATGCATTTTGAGGATTTCAAAGCAGCTCTTAATAATAGCATCAGTTTTATTAAAACTAATGTTATTAGGACTAATTTTCATAAGCTTGAAACAAATACAATTATAAAACGTGGCCTAAGCAATTTTGATGACAAAAGAAACTATTAATGCTCTCGCAAGTGGACATTTCTTAATTAGCATTGTATAAAAATTAGAAATAATGTTTAAAAATTTAACATCCATCAATGGAGTTAGTTAATAGCAAAAAATGGTCAATAACCAACAATTATCATTTGAACTTAATGATGACATTTCAGGTATTTGTTTTAATGAGTGTGACAAAATCAAACTTTTCCTTATTAGATCAGACAATAGCAAATATTTTCCGTATCTGGAAAATTTAAGAGACGCACTTTCATCAAAATATTAAAATTTACACGATCCAATCAGCCAAAATTGGTATACAAAAATCATCATAGTCCTGGACAGGTCAAAGGTTTTTGCAAAAGGTAGCAAATTTCTTCTTAGCAAAATAGCAATAAAAGAACTATTCAAAAATCGCCGTAACGTATCTAGTATGATCATAATTTTGCTATATAATCATGATAATACATTATACTTGATAGTTAGTGTTGAAAATTTGGTAGTAGTTGATGAAATTTCTTTAAACAAAACCTACTGGATATTTGTTTAAATTTTATCTTTTTTACAACAAATTCTTTTATCTATGCAAATAGATATA